>JAJLVY010000114.1:0-22230 GCA_030570475.1 Liangdongia dendrica
CCGTCACCAATGTATATCATTGCGTGAATTTCTTCCTTGTCAAGTCTTTGGGAAGTACACCCCAAGACCTCACCCTTGGACAACGGCATGATTTGTGGTGGTATTGTGTAAATTTCATCGGCAGATAGCTTTTCCTTGATGGCATGAATAGTTGGGTTAAATTGGATAGTACCAAATGTAGCAATCTTGGAGCCCCTTGGGAAGTTTCTCTTGATGGTGTTGAGTAAATGGGTTTCATCAATGTTGATGGTGACAAAGACATACAGCACTTTGATCAGTGTGACATCAATAGGCACGAGGCATGAGTGGGCATAGTGTACGATAAAATCACAGTCGAGCGATCTGGCTGTAAAGTCGTCAATACAGCAAGCCCCATAGGAGACATCACCCATGACAATAGTTTCGCACTGACAAAACTGCTCTAGAATATCAGCAATGATGAGTGAGTATATTAGCAAACCTTCTGGCATCTGGATGGCCACTCTCTTTGCACTCTGCTTTCTGATATTCCAAACCGTCTTGTGGATTTCAAAGTTGTAGTTTGATGGAAGCAGCTTGACGGCTTCATTCAGGTCCTTATCTTCCAGGATATCCTTGGGTATCTGCATCTTGACTGTACCAACATTGTTGCGCACTCTTGAGCTCCTGACCAAACTGCCAGTGCTGCTGCTGCCATCGGCACTGTTGCTGCTTCTTCTCCCCACAAACCTTCTCTTTGGAACTCTTTTGCCCTCTGATCTAACATCTGCCTTACCCTCCGCCTTGCTGTTGCTCGTGATCTCCATCTCGCTCATTTCTGCGTGTTCCAATAGTCGAAGCCCTGTCGGTTTGATGTTGAAGTTTGACGTTTATAATTTTTTTTAAAAATTTTTAATCTCATCGCATCGCATCAACCTGAAAACAACCTGAAGAAGAGATGATCACCCCGCTATTCAACTGCAGCCAGGACGAAGAGTCGCTCATCATCAATATCAAGGTCTCCCACATCAGATTCGATGCTGTGGGCGTGCAGATGATTGTCCAGGAGGAACTGTTCATCTTCAGCTTAAGCCCATACTACCTGAGACTAAGATTCGATAGCCCATTGATTGACGACGAGGAACACCCAGCAACGGCTAAATATGACCTCAAGACCGAAAGCATCAATATTAGAATACCCAAGTTGAACAAAGGCACGGTGTTCCACGATCTGGACTTGCCCAAGAAGCTGCTTGCGAGAAGTGGTGAAACGGTGGTTGATAACAACAACACTATGGAGACAAAGGACTTGTTGGAGCAAATAGGTGTTTCCCAGCCAAGCGAAAGTTTGATCAAGGAAGTTACAACATCCTCTGCTATTGGAAATACTGCTGCTACTCCCTCAGCTTCCACTGTCTCCACAAAGCCATTAATTCAAGAAATTGACAATACACCTGACTTGGTCAAGGCTGAAGCTGAAGGTATTGACTTTGATTGGGAAATCAACCAGACAATCGAACAAGATCTTTCACTCAAAACCAAATATGGGTTTGACAACTTGCACGACTCTATTGTTGGTGTCTCTATCTCAAATGGTAACGATATCAACGAACTGGATGACCCAGAACACACGGCTGCTAACGACCGTATCAAAGAAAGATTGTTGAAGGAGAATTACAAATTCGATCCAGAGTACTACGCAGCAGAATACATGACGATTAAGCATCCACAAGAGGCTGGTGACTTGGGCTACACAACCACTGGTGATTTGCTAAAATGGCAAAACACATTGACAACAACAGCTACAGTTGACTTTACACAGGAAGAGCACAAAAAGATGATGGACCTGCCTAAAAAGTCATACATCATCTCCAACCCAAAACCACTATATTATGCTGTCTTGTCCCTGCTATTCAGTTATGCTTTTGAGATTCGTGAAGTTGAAGGTGACTTGAATACTGAATCTGCTTGGACCATGGGCAAACTAACACCACAAATTGCATACCTTGACTCCCAAATAATCCTACCTGATGCAAAGACCCCAATGATTAAGGCAATTATTATAACCAGTATCAGAAGATCAGTCTCGTATCCACTGCACAGAAACTACCAGTTATCACTAAAGGCCTGGAGTGACGTTACGAAAATCCTCGCATTGGGTAAAAAGCATGTCTTGAAGGCTTTACTAACACTTCATGAGTCCTTTAGATTCCATGATGTCTACTATGTCTACAATAAAATCCTGCTCGATGACTTGATCAACTGGATCATCATTGACCCAAGAGATAATGACTTTGTTTTCAAATCACTGGCACAGGAAGTTGAGAAACAAATATCTCTCTTACAGCCACAAGAGATTGTGTTTGAGCAGTTTGATGCTGAGGGTGACGTTGAAAGTTCATTAAATATCAGCGAGATTGAAGCAATTGCAGAACAGATGTATCAGGAACAGCAACAACAATAATGATACCATATTAAAACAATAGTATATTAAAGCATATATTGCTATATATATGCAGCACGAACCCTTCTAAAAATATCTTTGTATACTTGTAATCATTGCTTGTTTGGTTACTGCTACACTTTATCACCAATGGGTTAATATCCTGGGGTGGCTATTACAGTGATATATCTTCCATATATCAGTAAATTAATCCTAAGGATATGCAGAAGTGTTGATTAATCATAAAGCCATATATAGTTTAAGGTTATAGGTATCACAGATATCTAAATGAAGTTGTAGCTGAACTGAAGTAAATAAAAAAGAACCTTAAGAGAACCCAGAAGGAAAGAAGAAATGAATGTTGTGTGGAAAAGAAATATCTATATCTATAAGGTAATAATAATAGAAACAAAATGAACACAATAGTGTGTTAAGGTTCAGCAGAACTTAGAATATTGTCTGCAAACTTTGGGCCCTTTGATGTTGGTGTCGTCTTCTCTTCTTTACTGTTTGGTTTAATTGTTGTTGTTATAGCAGTATCAGTAGTGCTGGTGAACTTTGAGGGTGTATCGGTAGGTGTGATTGAGGTGGTGGCTGCACTGGATGATGACTGGACAATGGCAGACTTGGACCTCGAATGGCAAGGTGCAAACTTTCTTGTGGGTTTGGCAGTAGCTGTGGTTGCAGTAATGACATCTCCACTATCTTTTGTCTCCTCAGCAATGGTTGGTGCTGAACTGTTGTTCTCAATGGACCTTCTCCTCTTTTTCCCTGGATCTTCACTGATGAACTGTATAGGACTCAATGTGCCCATCATCGACTGCTGGTCTGCTGGGTTCAAACAAGGGGAAAATGGCACAGGCACTGACTTGTTTCTTCGGTGCGACGGGGATATTGGATATATACCTCTTTCAATCTGTGAGCTCATTTTGTTTGGTGAGAGTGGTCTTTGAAATGTAACCCCCGATCTCTGTGGTGATGCTGAGCGATCACGGTCAGTTGCCTGTAGTCTCTCTTGTGGTCGCTTCTCCTTTCGCTCAAGTTCAAATAACCGGTGTGCAACTTCCTCATCCAGTGTATCCCCAGCAAATAATATTGGTATCAAGTATGATGGTATCCCAGCATGCAGTGCCAGATTCAGTAGTTCTATAGATCTATTGGTGTTTTGCAGTTTGTAATACTGTTGCTTCGTGATCTCCTTCTCCCGTTGCAAGTTAATGAGCTCCACAAGAGCTTTGTCATTGTTGCTGTTAAAAGGCCAATCCCCGTATTTGCCTTCATCAGATTCACCACCTTTAATTCCTAAGATCTCAATAAGCAGTGGGGACAGTGGCATTCTACCATTGAAAGAGTCAATCAAACTGATGGCCAAGGCAAAAAAAAAAAAAAAAAAAAAAAAAGAAAGGATCAAAACCAAATACAGAGAGAGGATCACTACTGACAAAATATATTCGAATTCTGGAGTACTTTCTGCTCTTTTTACGTGTTGATGGATTAAAAGGAAGCGCAGAAAAAATTAGTTTGCATCCCACTTTTATTGTCCCTTTCTGGTTTCCTAAAAAGGAAATCAACGTCTTTAGCGGCATCTTGTCAAATTGTATCCCGATTAGGACACGTCATTATCCAATCCGGTTATGCCAAAGGGTTACCTTGCTTCAGAGCTGCATTGTTTGCCGGGGGAAATGACGTGTGTTGATGTATGATTCTGTACAATTATGTATAAAATATTTTACCTAAAATGATGAGGTATTATTTTGAATAAAGGTTTTTAGATACATTCAATCAGTTGATAGATCCTCTAGAAAGTTAACCACGGCAGACAAGGATGATATTGAGAGACTCATAACGTTAGCGTTGTTGGCAAGGAGACACACAGAACTAAACTAGAATATTCCTCAACCCATTCCTTCCAAATACCTTTGTGATCAAGAGTACTACTGTACATTCATTGTTAAAGCTATTTATGATAAGTTTCAAGGTAATATTACTATGCGCAAGTTTATCAAAGTTGACCATGTTCGTTTTCAATGTTACGTTCCTTTTCGTGATTCATGCATCTATGGAGGCTAAATCTTAAATCTGAAGACGATGTATGTGTCGTGGTAGAATACAAACGATCTTTAAGTTGAAGTTGACACTTTTTGAGAATGACAATGAGACAAGTGTTTCCCTCAAAATCTGTTGATTTTGTAAAGGCATTCGTTCGGGTAAGTTATTTCTGAAATATTTAACCTGAAGAGGTACTGTTTTGCCTGGGTGGACTTCTTGTGGATGACGAACTGTGTTTATTTGTTGAGTTCAGATTGGGGGCAGAAGTTCATCGAATTTGTTGATAATGATGCTAAGATGGAAGATCTATTTCAGATAGATAGCTATGGGAGAACAAACTTCCGATTCCCACCTGGGTGTGTCGAATAACACTGTTTCTAAATGAAATGGTAATAGAGACTTGGGTGATGAAATGCTCAAAGAGTAAAGAAAGCCAAAGGCAGATTTTGGATGAATGTGATAATGACAGAGTAGAACTATTTCTAGAAAAAAAGCCAAAGAGAGCCAGAAGATGTGTTTGGATCATAACTACCAGTGTTTTTAATATCACTGACACGCATGCTTTTTATTTGGTCTATTGGTTTAAACAAGACACTGATACAACTTTTATCAAGATATAATATAAATAAGTGGTTGTAGTGACTTTGGGTATTTTTGAACAAAATGCTAAGCTAATGAAAGCTGTGAGAATCAAACAGAAACCCTTTGGATAATAAAGAATCGAGATTTTTGTTTAGTTTTTGTACAGTGTTTCACGGATTATAGAGCACCGTTGTACGCTGCTTTAATATCAAGAAGTTTTGATTTCAGAAGAATATTGATGTTGTTCCTCTACAAGATCGTATGAGTAACAGTGGTGAATTAGTTTCAAATATTCAAGTCTTTGATATGGAGGTGTTGTGTGTATGAGATGTGTGTTTTTCTAAAGTATATCAGCATTACTTCTAGAAGAAAGATTACATTTTACGTTGGTTTATCTACTAGCGATGTTTAGTTTTGCCATAAACCTTGAACAGTTCGTCCCTACATTCTACAATACCAAAACGGCGATGATAATCGAAGTAACATCCCAGCAAATTGAGTCTTTTGATTCTATTCCTTCTGAACTTTTCAAAGGCTCCATTTGGTGTCAATGGGTTACAAATTTTTTTCAGCAAAAACTTTAAAAATGTTGAAAAACGCCATAGCAAACAATTCAAGTTTTAGGATAAATGCTGAGATTCCTGTTGAATCAATCTAAAAGTGTGTTTCGTATTAAAGCAATATCAACAGTAACATCCAGAAAGTATTCCAACATGGCACCATCAGTCATTGAAAGCAAGAGACCGGCTCAGTCCCCAGAAACTGATTATTCAACTCTGTCAAACTACCAACAATTCAAAGTCTTGAACTCAACTCTTGATATTGAATTATTGTTCAACACGAAGAAGATTGTTGGTTCTGTTGGTTACGAATTGCAAGCATTAGGTAATGTTGATAAAGTGGTTTTAGATACTTCATTTATCAAGATCAACAGCATCAAGATCAATAACGATTTGATCACAGATTTCAAGGTTGGAGAAAAGAATGGATATTTGGGTTCTGCTTTAACCATCCCAACCACATCTGCTGTCGAAGAGGGTTCCAAGATTAATATTTCCCTTGACTTTGAAACAACTGAAAAATCTACTGCCTTGCAATGGTTGAAGACCAACCCAAAAACTACAGATTCTTCTGACTATGTTTTTACCCAACTAGAACCGATCCATGCTCGTTCCTTGTTCCCATCTTTTGACACGCCATCAATCAAATCAACTTTTGATGCCAAGATCAAGTCTGTCCACCCAGTTGTGTTTTCTGGTTTGCCAATTGCTTCTTCAACTAAGCATGTTTACGAATTCCGCCAAAAGATCCCTATTCCTTCATATTTAATCGCCATTGCAACAGGTAACATTGTTTCTGCTCCAGGTGGCCCAAGATCTACCATTTATGCGGAACCTGACCGTTTGCAAGATTCCATCAATGAATTCAAGGAGGATTTGGAAAAGTTTATTCAAGTTGCTGAAAAGATTGTTACCCCATACATCTGGTCAACTTATGATATCTTGATCAATCCATTCAGTTTCCCTTACGGTGGTATGGAAAATCCAAATATTACATTTGTCACACCAACGTTGATCTCCTATGACAAGTCCCAGGTCGATGTCATTGCCCACGAATTGGCTCATTCTTGGAGTGGTAACAATGTTACCAATGCTTCTTGGGAGCACTTTTGGTTGAATGAAGGCTGGACAGTGTATTTGGAGAGAAGAATTGTTGGTGCTCTGCATGGCGAACAAACAAGACAGTTTCATTTCATTATGGGTTGGAATGATTTGGTTGAAAGTATTGAAGCATTGCCAAAGTTTGAATATTCTAGACTAGTTCAAGATTTGAACAAGGGTAAGATTGACCCAGATGACACTTTTAGCTCTGTTCCATACGAAAAGGGGTCCAATTTCATTTACCATTTGGAACAACAATTGGGTGGTATTGAAAAGTTTGATCCATTCATCAAATTTTACTTTACAAAGTTTTCTCAACAAAGTATTGATACTTATCAGTTTATCGACTCGTTGTACGAATTTTATGCTGATTTTGATAAGACCAAATTGGCTGTTTTGGATGCAATCGACTGGAAGTTGTGGCTATATACACCAGGTTTACCACCAAAGGCTCCATTTGACACCACCTTGGTTGATAAGGTTTCCTTGTTAGTTGGTGAATGGGTTAAGAAGGCTAAGGAATTTACAACACCAGACCAATACCAAGAGTATTTCAACAATGGGGAATTCATAAAGTTGTACCAGGGGTTCTCCTCTCCACAAAAGATTTACTTTATCGACCTATTGTTGGAGTCTAAGCCATCTGATACGTTTTGGGATGAAGAGTCACTGGCTTCTGATGCCTTGATTTCAATCTACAAAGACTTAAACGAATCCAGAAACACTGAAATCATCTTCAGATGGTTCAAGTTCAAGTTGAATGCTGGTAAGAAGCAATACTACTCAGACTTGTCGAACTGGTTAGGCACTGTTGGTAGAATGAAGTACATTAGACCAAGTTACAGATTGCTAGACACTGTTGATCACCAACTGGCTATTGAAACATTCGAGAAGTACCAAGAAAGATACCATCCAATTGCTGTGAACTTGATCAAGAAAGACTTGGGGCTATAATCCGGCCTCTGTTGTCTTATTGTACGTTTCCATAATGTTAAACTGATCACACCTTCATGATGTTCTGTAGTTACATTTTTATTTCCTAATCTGGAAGTCTACACGTCTCTGTGAAATTTGACACGAAAACAAAGTCTGAAAACAAAATCATGGTGCAAGACGGTCAAAAACACTTTGTTGAAGAACAGAACTAGATATACGAAAGAAACGCTGTGATGAGTTTGGCACAACTATCAAATATTCCTGTATGTGGTTGCCATGACCTAAATTGTTTTGACATGTATTAACATTGTTCTCTAGTTTTCACAATTCTCTGAGAGATTCAGTCTTGAAAGATTAAAGGTATGTTGTTATTGTTGTTGTTATTGTTGTTGTTGTTCTTCTTCTTTTAATGTTAGCGGTCTGTGAAAGTGGTAATACTAACTGCATTCAATCTAGAGTGATGCCTCATCCCTTCAAGCCAAGTTCTCAAACATCCGTCCTCCACAAGAGTTTTTCGATGTCAAGAGATTGTCCAAACCACAAAACTTTGGTGATTTGCAATCCAGAGTTACATACAACTTGAACTACTTCAGCACAAACTACTTGATCATTGTTTCTATGTTGAGTATTTACTCTCTATTGACCAACTTGTTGTTGCTATTTGTCCTGGTTTTCGTTGTTGGTGGTGTCTATGGTATCAGTAAGCTCCAAGGTGTTGATTTGGAATTGCCATTCTTCAGATTGACCACATCTCAATTATACAGTGGTCTCTTGATTGTTTCTTTGCCTTTGGGGTTTTTGGCAAGTCCTGTTTCCACTTTGATGTGGC
Source organism: Liangdongia dendrica (assembly GCA_030570475.1). NCBI lineage: Eukaryota > Fungi > Ascomycota > Saccharomycetes > Phaffomycetales > Wickerhamomycetaceae > Liangdongia > Liangdongia dendrica. The sequence goes on from JAJLVY010000114.1 coordinate 8,459, forward strand.
TGATTGGTGCATCCTCTGTCTCTGTTTTGTCACACGCTGCTTTCTTGGAAAAACCAGTTGAGTTAGCCTTTGAAGAAGAGGTCTAAAGACAGAAAATAAAAAAGAGGATAGATATATATATATATAGATATATATATATATGGTTACAGAAAAATCTATATCGATATTATAATCATAATTATATAAATCTGTTTTATTGTAGTTTTAACTAGAGTATTATGCACACCAGCCATGTGTTATATAGAAATGGGCTCTGTGTGTAAAAGAATGCAAATAAACAAGAAGTTAGATACTCTAAAGAAGTGCCTAATCGCTGATTCTATTAATCATGCTGTAGATCTAGGTAGTTTTCTGGCATTACTCTATACTATACAGTAACAGTAACCAACCCCATGAGTGAATAAATATTGATACTATTGATACCATATATAGCATATAAGTACCTGAGTACTTGAGAATCTTCAATATGGTATTTCTGATATATATTAGTATTGTTAATTCATTGGAATATCCAGTTTGATCAACTTTTTGATTTTATAAAATTTTTTTTACCTCATCGCATCGCAATAAAAATATCAATTAAAACACTAGAAATATAAGAATACAGAGAGAATAAAACATGGCCAAGCGTTCGAATCCAAAGAAGAAAGGAAAACTAGCGTCTCAACTGCAACGCCACCAAGCCATTTCCAAAGTGTCCAAGCCTAAAACGAAGCCAGTCAAGGCCATACCGAAAAAGATACAGGAAAACAAGCAGTTTCAAAAAGAACAGAGCAGTAAATTCGTCCCATTCGAGCATAATGATAAGCTGTTGTTAGTGGGTGAGGGTGATTTTTCATATTGCTTGAGTATAGTGAAGCAAGGTCTCATTGATCCAAAGAATGTGATTGCAACCAGTTTTGATAATTCAGCTAAGGAACTAGAGTTGAAGTATCCACATACTTTTAAAGCGATTTATGAAGAGTTGGCCAGTCTTGGTGTTAAGATTCTATTCCAAGTTGATGCTACAAACTTGATGAAATCACTAAAGAAAGACATGGGTGGAATCAATGGTGTTGATGTTGTCATGTTCAACTTCCCACACACTGGGCGTGGTATGAAAGATCAAAACAGAAACATTAGAGACCATCAGATGCTGGTGCTCGAGTATTTTAAATCGAGCATGGACCTGATTATTCAGTTTGTGAACAAGCAAAAGCAAGCCAAACAGGCTCGAAACACTGGTGATTTAAACATTGTGCCAACAAGCATGTCGTCGTCTAATACGAAGGAGTACAAAATTATTCTGAGTGTGTTTGAAGGCGAGCCATATGATTCATGGATGATCAAGTCACTGGCAAAGAACGTGGGGCTGAAAGTTGCTAGATCTGGTGCGTTTAATTGGTCATTGTTTCCCGAGTATTCACACAAGAGAACCAATTCTGAGCAACAAACTACAAAGCCCGCAAAGGAAAGACCAGCGAGGATATACGTGTTTCAAAAGTTTATTAAGCAATCAAAGAAGAAGAAGGGTGGTGATGATGATGATGATGATGATGATGATGATGATTCTAGTGATGCAGGTGAAGCTTGAGTTTATATATTTTCTAGTAAAAAGAAAAATGAATGCATTAATTAATGTAATAAAACTATAGATCTTTTCAAACCAGAGTTGTTCTTTTCCACTGTAAAGGACAAGTTGAGCGCATTTGTAGAGATTCTATTGGATAGATAGTCCTCGAACTCAACCATACTACCACCGACACCAAAGTAGATGTCTTTAGCAGCCACGAGAGCCAACCCGTTGTTAAACCCATGAGCAGACTTGTTGATGTTTGCGAGCAGCTCGATCAGCATTTCAGCCACAATTGGCAGAGTTTCTGGAGAATAGATTGTTTCAGAAGTGATTATCAAGCCGAATGGGTTATTGTTGTTTGTTTGGGAAAGCAGGTTGATAAAATCTCTATTCCAACCACCCGAGATTAGAGAAATAGTAATGTTGTTTTTTTTAAGGAAAGCATGAAATGTTGACAGTAATTCTGTTGTTAGTTGCAATTCATCCGGGACTATTGGGGTGTTTTCATCTTGTGACTTTTGCAATGCAACTAGTTCACTTTCAGGTAATGACATTGCCCATGTGATGATAAAATTTGGGAGAGTAACCAATCTCAGAACAGATACGTTGTAATCTGACAGGATGAAGTTAGTATTTTGTTGTTGTTGCAGTATTTTCTGAGCAAAGATATATGTTGATGGTAAAGATGTTCCACAGCCCAATTCCAGGAACTGTGTATTCTGAGAGATCAATTCAGGTTTTGTGGATAATAAATCCACTGTGTCGATTGAGCACTCCCAGCTCTTCATTCCACCTTCGTAGATACTTTTTCTCAAGTCTTCTCCAGTGTTTCCCAGCAATATTTGAAATTCACTATCCTGTTCTCGTTCTTTGGTAATATTGTGATCATCCTCCATCATTAGCTGGTGCTTGACATCGAATAACTCTCTTCTGTAGACCACTTGTCCCTTTGGAGTTGTGTGTTTGTCGAAAGTGACTCTAACGTTATTCAGGGAAGCTAATATAGCAGACAAATCTTCGAGATGAGGGTGTCTTAGATCAGTATTAATTGTGTCTAAAGGGTTTTCAAAGACAGTGTTGGATGACTGTTGTTGTTGTTGTTGTTGTTGTTGTTGTTGTGAAGCAACATTTTCGTCGAGATCCTCCTCAGTGAACCCGAATGCAAACGACATGGTCTCTATATTATATCTTTATAGTTACTATAATTACTACAATAACCGCATCTCATCTCATCTCGTTTTGAAAACTTTTCGGTGCGGCCACTCTGCGAATCAAATTTCAACAATTCCAAAAGCAGCATCAACAAAAGTTGACCAACAACTACAAGAAAACAATTACACGAATGCTGCTATAAATCTCTTTTGATTATAAATAAATTCTTATCAAAAAACATTCATTTGTATAAATATAAACTGTAGTCATTTGACTCTTTAAAAATAATGATATCTTATTCTTTAAATAAATCATAAAACTGTGAATAAAAGGCGAGAGAAAGATGTTCGTGAACAAAACTGGCTTCTTTTCTCGTTCCTTTAGTAAAATGTAGTTAAGTTAGTGTGATGGCTGATAGACTGGGTTCATTCATTTGTAGTAGTAGTAGTAGTAATAATAATAATAATAATAATAATAATAATAATAATATAATAATAATAATATAATAATAGTGGGTGTTTTATTTTTCCATTTTCTTTTTCTTTCTCCTTTTCGTGTACTCTCTTTCCTTGTACTTTTTGTTGTTGTAGTAGTAGTAATTGTTGTAGTAATTGTTGTTGTATTATTTGTTTGTTATTGTTGCAAGTAAGTTTATTTAGTCTGATTGAACTTGAGTGTATGAAGACCATGGGTTAGCATTCTTAGACTTCAAGTATTCGTCAGACTGTTCTTGCCATTCACGGGTCATGGTCTTTGGAACTTCACCGTTGGCCAAGGCTCTGATAGTAAAGAAGGTGGAGAAGGAAATGACCAAACCAATAAAGACACCAGAGGCAATCTTACCAGCGTCACCCTTTTGGTGGATTGGACGACGTGGACCCCATGGGCCGTAGGAGATGTACCAAGCAGCCTTCTTCTCAGCCTCGGTCAACTGAGCCCATGGCAACTTTTGGCGCTCAGCCAACTTGACAACGATTTCTTGTTGGTCAGCGGCTGGCATTTCCTCCCATCTCTTGTTCAAGTCGACAATGGTGGCGTTGGAGATGGCGTGGGTAGAGGCAAATCTCTGTGGGGTGAATCTGGCAGCGGCCTTGACGTTTCTGGTGGCTAAAGAACGTAGCATTGTGTAGGTTTAGTGGATGGTTCTTGGTGGTTCTTGTTGTTGGTTCGTTGTTTATTTGGAGTGGGAAAAGATTGTTCGATTTCGTTTTGGAAGGAAAAAAAATCACGTACACCCGGACACCACTCGCTCGTTTGGGCAGCCGTGTTTTTCTGGCAGCGGTTTAAACTGCGCGCTGTGATTGGCTGGTGAGTGCTGGCCAGTGCTGTATGGGGATTGGTGTGTTTGGTGTTTGGTGAGATGGGGTAGTTGGTGGTGGTGTTAGGTGTTACAGTGGTGGTGCTGCTTGTGTCATTATGATGGTTATATCTGATCTAATATATCTAATTAGCTCACACTTGCAGCCATTCATGTTGTTGAGCACATATAATTCAACACTAAACACTAAACACTAAACACTAAACACTAAACACTAAACACCTAATCTGAAAATCTAATCAAACAATGGGATACCATAATATCATACCAATAATTTACAACAACAACAATACAATAATATACATCTAATTCATAATTATAATTTATGTATCCTAATTACTAATCTTGCTCTGTGTCGAGGACAAAAACTCACGGTAACTTGGAGCATTGTTCACTCTATCCTCAATCAACTGAGACGCAGCCCACAAACGCAGCGATGCAACGTCTCTAGAGTTTGGCACATTCAATGGCTCGTTCGCCGAACCACCTCTAACAATGTACAAACTCTCATAGATAATGGTGTCGTCGGCCTCGCGCACCTTGGCAATGATGTTGCGCACACGAGTGTTGAAATCGTTATCCAACACTGGCAACTCATTCTTGCCAATCGGAACTTGGAAAATGTCTGTAGTCCCAAACACATCATTAACTAGCTCTGGCACTGCATCGCCCCCAATCCACAAGAACAGCTCCGTGGTGGTGTTGATCAAGTACAACCCATATCTCTCGAAAACCTCCGCGCTCGCGTTTCTAGCCTCTGGCAAAACAATCTCGCCAGTCTCCTCGTTTGGCAACCCAACCTCATCTGGCGTGTCGTGCAACGAGTACACAGTTGGGTAGATGTATCTGATCAACTGCGGTAATGGCAATGTGGCCAACAGGTTCAACGCGTTGGCTCTGTGGTCCGATGGAACATTGCCGCCTCTTAGCCCAATATGCTTGGTCAATGCATGTATCAACAATGGCAGCATTCTCAAGTTGGCTGAAAGCATCAATGGAGAGGACCCACCAATATTCCCGCTCACAACTTCCTTCTTGAACACGGTCAAAATGTCCAGCAAGGACTTGTTCAACAAGTCTCTGGCATCGTTCAAAGACGAGGACAAAGTCTTTTCAATAGCCTTGTGTGTCAAGTAGTTGGTGATGGCCAATTGGTCAGCACTGGCAAACACATCTGCAACACTAGATGTTGTTGGTAGTGCCAAGGTCAACACTCTGATTCTTCTCTCGCCAAATGTCGTGGTGTGTAGCACTGCACTTTGCAAGTAGACATATGGCTTGGTGATTGTCTCTTCAATAGCAACCTCAATCACATAACTTTGGTCTCTTGGGAAGGTTGGGAAGGCGCACAAATCGGAGGATCTGTTGAAGAAGTTACCGTAAAAGGTGTTCATTCTTAACCCACTAGAACCTCTCGTTCTCAAAACAGCCTCCAGTGCAATGTCTTCAGCGAGTGTGTTGGACAATTCCTTGGAGAGTTTGGTCACATCTTCCAAACTGTTGGCACTCCAGGCTGGGTAGTAGTGAGTAGCACCAGCTGTGTATCTTGGCAAGTTGGACAATGAAGCGACATCCTGGTAGGAAGCGGCTGTCAAAAACATTTCAATGGTGACTTGACTCTTGTTACAGTCAACAGCAAACGCCTTGTAAAAGGAGTTGTTAAGACTTAACAAAGCTGAAGCCTCCTTGGATTTTTCCATGACACTGGCTTCGTCTCTTGGGGTCAACTTACCAATACCCAAGTTTGGCAAAGTAGAAATGATTGAGATAATCTTACCACCAATGTTTTGCATCAAGTGGTGAGCAGCCTTCAAAGCTGGGCCTAGAGCCAAGCTTGCGTTCAGGTTATCAGCAAACAAAGAGTTCAAGTTTGTCAACAATTTTTCAATATTTTGTCTGCAAGCCTTCAAGTTAACCAGTAGAGAATCTGGGCATGGGCTGAATGGTTCCTCCAAATCAGGAACAACGAATAATGATGGTTCGCCTTCTTCGTCATCCTGTGGGATGTTGAAGTAGTGTAGAGATGAATCAACGGCGATGATACCAATCTTTGTTCTTTCATCCTTGTTTGGGATTCTATCCAAACTTTCCAAGATTGTGGTAGCAACGGTAGCCAATAAGCCGGACTTGATGGAGCTCATAGAGACATCGATGACAAAAGTGTAAACCAGTGGTTGTGGGGCTCTAACCATGTATTCCTTTGGAGCGATGAATTCAACGACAGAATAGTTGAACTCGTTTCTTTCATATCTGTTCACGGTTGCGCCAATATTCTTGTTGTAGTCAAATGCACTTGGGACATCATTCATCAAGTTACACATGTTACATCTCCATCTTCTGCCACCTTCGACAAATTGGCAAAATGGGTTGATATAAGTACGACAGCGACGACAACGGGCAATGATACCATCAGAAACAATAGGAACAGGTCTAACATCGTCTTTTAGTGAAGTGTATGGTCTAATGACAAGAGCGAATGGCAACTTTGTTTTTTTCAGCAATGAGTTTGTAGTTGGGACAGCGTTCAAAGTTGATCTGAAATTTTCCGGAGGGATCACTGCAGAGTTATTGTTTTCAATCAAAGTGGCATTTGGCGCCAAAATAACTGGTGGTGGTGGTAGAGATAGGTCACTGATTGGAGGAGGTAGTTCTGTCAACAAATCTGTTTGGTACAATTGGTTCATGTTCAACACGGCTTGTTGTTGTCTATTGTAATCAACTGGGGAAGTGGCGCCATATGCACCAGCAGCACCTGCAACACCTGCAACACCTGGTGTAACACCACCGTATGCTGGTTGCTGATACTGTTGTTGAGCAATCAATGGATTAGCACCGTACTGTGGTTGTTGTTGCTGCTGCTGCTGCTGCTGTTGTTGTTGTGGAATAGTTGGGATACCAGCAACGTTCAAATTACCCATACCTTGGGCCAATGCATCGACAGAGGTATCTGGTTGGCCATAGCCATTAGCACCAGGCACGCCAGCAGCAGCTGGTGTGAAATAAGCTGGAGCAGCACCTTGAGGACCAGCGCCAACTGGAGCGCCTGGCGCGACACCGCCATTCACGCCCGGATAGCCCACTGGAGCACCAGCCTGTGGGGAAGGGCCCTGGCCCTGGACTTGTTGGTACTGTGCAGTTGGATAGTGACGTCTTCTGTGGCCAGACATGACGGGAATCTCTGGATGTTCTTGTTTGATGTGGTTGTCTTTGATCTATACGGTTTGTTGTTCTTTTCAGTTTCAGATTTGCTGGCCAGAAAAAGCAGCGGCGTCACCCGGACTTTGGACGGGGACACACTGTTTTGGAGTGTGCTGTGCTTACCGGTTCTATACCGAGTTGACACATTATTATTATTACTGTGTTTCAGCTGGGTTGGGAGAAGTGTGAGCAGCTAGAAGACATGTCTATCAAAGTGTTCAATATCGAGAACCAAGTAACAGTCCACACGTCACTGCTCATCGTGCACGGGCAGTCCGCTGTCTCACAGTCGGGGATCCTCACTGTCCAGCACCAAGGAGATGCCTACCCACCATTGTTCTACGAAGTCAACAAGGGCTTCTTCAAGCTCATTGTACATCTCGATCCCGGTGCTAACCCTCTGCTCTTGATCCACTCCCAGGGCTCGGTGCAAAATGGGTACCCAGTGTATGCTCAAACTGGTTCTGGTGCGCAGCCCTTTTCTACATCCTTTGTTATCAATTATGTCCCATTGCCTCAAAATAGACCTATCCATATGTGTATTTTGCTAGCCAAGGACTCTCCAGCAACATTTGACTCCACATCCTTGAAGAAATCCCAAGAGGGCAATGACTTGAACCTGGCTATTAAGAAATTGAGGGTCGGGGCTGGACTGATGCAAGCATTCACTAACGAACAAATGCTAAGAGCAGGCTTTGGAAACAGAACATTTACCTTTGTCGAGGAGTACACCATTGATAACCAGTTTTCCCAAGAGAATGGTCGCAAATTGAGAAACACTGTGAAAATCCATGTGATTCGCTCCAAAAAGACCCTTGCTGAACTAAGAGACCCAAACTTGGCACAACAAAACAGCAAAGGTACAAACACTGGTGGCCTGTTTGACATAGCACTCGAAGACCTTCGTGATTATGGTGGGCCATTCACTGCAGAACATAAACCCGTTCAAGCGGCTGTCATCTTTATGGATACTCATTGGGACAACAAGTTGAAGTTGCTCCTAGCACATGCTGCTTTGGGTGGTGGTGATGATCTCATCAAACTAGCAATCTTTGGGTCCCATGGGCTCTACTCTTGGCCAGCAAGCTTGGAACAAGTTGTCCCGTGTTTCACTGACACAACAACTTCAAGTCTGGACGAGGTTGCCAATGATGCTAATCAATGTGGGTCGTATTGGGAATGCTTGAATATCACATTGGGTGCATTCATGCATGAAATTGGCCATTTGCTAGGTTGTCCTCACCAAATTAATGGTACAATGCTCAGAGATTACATCACCTTGAATAGATCCTTCTTAACTAGGGAAGTTTATTCAACAAGAACTAAAGAAAACGGCTTGTGCCCAATATTTCCAAAAGATGAGTGTACTTGGAATAGACTTGACTTGTTAAGATTCTTACACCATCCATCATTTACATTGCCTCAAGATTACCTGGACCCTACATTTGCCAAAAATCCACCATGCTCTGGTAAACCAGTCATATATGCTTTAGGTAACGGCAGAGCTCTAATAAAATCCGAAACAGGTATTTACTCCTTGGAAGTGGCTCCTGGTGAGTTGGCTGAAGGCTTCATGGAATTCACTCCAAAATCGGTTGGTGGGCAAGGTGCAGTCAAGGAGATTTACGTGGATGTCAACCAATTGAAACAACTATTGCCACAAGACAAACGCAACTGTGACGATTTTACATTGCGTGCACTAAGTGCTGATCATGACCAGTCTGATTTCCATGATTTCTGCAAGACTGTAAACAACTCATCTCAAGTAATAACACACGATTTCGGTTTGGGTAGAGGTCCAATCACTGGCTTGAAATCACAAGAGTTTGGTAGACACAATGGCGGTGGTAAACAATTTGACTTGCTTCCATTCAACCCTCATGCAGTTACAAAAGTTAGAATCCATTACAACAATGAGTTATATGGGATCACAATCTTTACAAAAGCTACTGCTGGTGCTGATGCTGGTGCTCATTCTGCTGTGCCTCCTCCAGTTCCTAGAAGAAACTACCAAAACAAATTACATTCAATGTTCTCTGGCTTCAAGCAAGTGTCTTTGGAAGAGAATCGCTCCCCAGTTAAGTCGATATACAACGGGCCTACTGAAAGCATTGTCTTTGCACATGGTATTGACCGTCACACTGATTTAGACTTGTACGAAGGTGAGTACATCACTCAATTTAAAGTCAGATCCGGTCAATGGCTGGATGCCTTGGAAGTTATCACCAATACTGGCAGAACTAGTGGCATGTGTGGAAACACTAACGGTGGTAGTGAACACGTTATCGCTGCTATAAGTGGATACCATTTTGCTGGTTTGTACGGTAGTTGCGGTGACTGGGTCGACTCTATTGGCTTCGTTATGATTCCAATGTAAACATATAACAAAATAAGTTTTATTAAAATTCACGCATATATTTCTTTCTTTCATTAGATATTATTATGTGATTGCTAGTTTACAGTATCATATATTTATCGTGTGCTTGTGAACTTAATTAGTTTGATTATTTTTCAATTTAGCCAACCTTTCGGTCAATTTCTCAACTTCGATCGTCGAATTAGTAGACGCTAGTAGTTGTCTTGGACTCAACTGTGCTGTGTTAATCTGAGGATTTCTGGCTCTATTTAGCCCTTCCAATGGGTTCAACGTAGATGTTGTTCTTAAATGTCTGGTGGGGGTTGGCCTTGTCAAAAAGCTTGAGCTTGGTGGGGCAGTTGGAACAACAGAATATTTACGTTGTCTAAACTCAATGCCAACTTCCTTGACTTTCCTTTGGTGTAAATCTTCCTTTGGAACTTTGTGGAATGAATCGCACTCCTCATTGTATTCAAATAACGACCACTCAACACCATATGGTTTGGTTTCCAACAAATACACACAGTGCAATGGAACATCCAAATTTGTAATGATGTCTCTGCTCAAGTTCATGAAATATCCCAACAGGACTCTTGCAACAACTCTGTGTGAAATGATCAACAGATTGTCAGTGGTTCTTTCAATCTCTGTGATCAATGGCTTGATTCTGTTGATGACATCAAGGTAAGATTCACCACCGATACCTGGGTATCTATACCTCAATTTGTCCTTTAATCTGGATTGGAACTCTTCAGGATATTTTTCTTGGATTTCATGATATGTCAAGCCTTCGCAAATACCAGCACTCAACTCATTCAACATTCGAACTTCCTTCAAGGCAAACTCGCTTTCATCAAAGTACCTGGCTGTTTCAATAGATCTCTTCAGCATACTTGTCCAAACCAAAAAGTTCAAGTCTTTTGGTAAAGTATCAATCTCACCTTCTTCCAAAAGTGTTTCACCCTTTCTCATACGCTCATTGTCAAACTCTTGTTTCTTAATCTCCATAAACTTGGATAAAGCTTTGGCGAATTTGTCACCTCTGGATGTCAATCTGGCATCTCCTCCAATTCTTCCAGCAACATTATCTTCACTTTCGCCGTGTCTTGTAATCCAAATCTGTCTCTCTTCCAAGTTGAAATTCAATAAATAGTAAATAGTTTGCGACGCCAGGAACCCATGGATATTATATGCAACAACTTTTTTCCCAACATCGATCATCTTAATATACTGTAAATCTTCACTGTCATCAATTGTTTCATAAGCCTTTTCGTAATTGTGCAATCTCTCTGTGAAATCTTTAATTGCAAGATCTGGATCCATATCTTTATAATCTGGGCCTTTCAACTTCAACCCAATGTTCTTCAAAATCATTGCAGGGTCGGTGCATATACTCTCCAGGTACAATATTTTGATCTCTTTGTTTCGTTCTCGTATTCTGTCATTAATATGAAGTCTTCTTGCCTTTGTGCTATTTGTAGCATCAAAAATCCCAACATGACCCGGGCCTTCTAATAAATAGTCCAACAACTGATCCAAAGTCTCAATAGCCCATTTCTCACGAATCCCTCTGGTTGATGGATCATCAGGGTTGAAAAAACTGGCATCGTGTTCTGTAGTGTTGTGCTTATGTTCATGGCGGTCAGGCCCGTGGCCTTCTTTCCTTCTGGTGTTGCCAACATTAAACACTCTACACTCATGCTGAGACCAGTTCAAGTATCTTGTCAACTTGTTTGTGATGTATGATTTCCCTCTTGCTGGCAAGCCAACCATCACAATCACTAGTTTCGAGCCTGGTTCATTGGTGCTGTCAATCTCCCTGCTTGATGATTTGATTCTAGTGACACCAGGAACATCTATTGCAGTTGCTCTTCGCTTCTGTAGTTTCAACGGAGGGATGGTATTATTGCTCACTTGTGAAGGCAGCACGGGTCTCAACTCAGGAGAGTTCTCCATAGATGCTTCTTTAGAGTTGACTGTTGAGACAACAGGTGACACGATTGGCGTGTCCGTTGGCGGTCTCTTGTTGAAATCTGGGAGTCCAAATGGGTTGTTCATGTCTGTTGTTTGTGTTATTCTAGCTGGTGAGTGGAATATGGACTCGTTCAGCTGAATTGAAGGGGCGTGTTGTTGGGGAGGAGATGGAGAAGCCTCGTCATCTGATGATAAGATTGCATTCTCACTGTAGTCTTCCATTGCGATCCAATTGTTCGTTTGTTGCTAACAAGAAGAATAAGTCGCACACCAAGTCTCCAGTAGATTCTGTATAAGTTCTATGACAAGACCAGCAGCTGACTTAGCACACTTTGCTTCTCCAACTGTTTGTTTAAACAAAGGAAAGGAAGTGTCAGCATAGTTATTTTGGTGTTTCTCCTGTCATGTCATATACTGTGTCAAGTGGTGTTGGGATGATGTAACTACACGAGCATTTATTTAGAGTTGGATCCTACTGGTATATTGATTGGGATTGGGGCTGTTGGCTGTTGGTTGTTGGCTGTTGGTTGTTGGCTGTTGTGTATTGGGTGCTGGGTGCTGGTGTAGTGTTTATTGTCTACGACTCGTCCCAAATTCTGGTCTGATTGGGTTAAAATTGGGGTTCTGACAAGCATCCCATCCTATTAAGAATTAAGAATCAACTACTTACTAGTTTCAACCAAGCAGTCTCAGTGTGGTTTCAACGGTGGCAAAGGTAGCTGCAGAACATGGGATGGCTCTTAGTAGTGCTGGGGCGATGCCTCTCCAGAAGCCAGCAACCCCATGTGTTTTCCAAATAAAGCTAGCAACCTGTCGAGAGTTTTGGAACTGAGCAGCAGAGCCAAACCTATCACTCTGTATTCTGCTTTTTATAACATCCAGTGGGTATGAAGATAGCCACAATGCATCGCCAGCAATCGCACCGTATAATAGCAACTCTGGGGTCGAAATGTCTTTTCTTTCAGTGCCTGGGTTTCTCTTTAATGCACTTTGAATCAGGAATTCATAAGTCAAGAACCATACACCGTAGGCCTGGGCTTCTCTGACGAGCGTGATGTTGAACCCTCTAAATATTCCCCTTGTACCATATTTACGGTAAATCTTTGACAATGCATCTGTTGGGCCGGAATAAATCTTGTCCTTTCCAGTAGGTTGTGTTTGTAGAATGATTCTCAGCTGTTCAACAGGGGCAGTAATCGGAGTGTTGACAACACCAGCAAATGCACCAGCTAGATAAAACTGTTGGAGTGTTAGGTCCAGCTGCCCAGGTTTGCCAAAATGTTTCAATAGCTGACGTCTAGCCTCGTGAAATGCATAAAACTGGACGGAAACACAAGCACCAACACCTACCAAGGGAGCTAAGGTTCCCTTGTAAAATGCTAATAACCCTTCATTCCTCAATGTGTGTGTGAACGCTTCAATTGGTGTATTGAATTGACCCGTTTGGAGACGAACTTTGACCAAATCAAAAGGTTGACCTTTTTTTTAGAATAAATGAATTAGTACTGTACTGATTGTACTGAACAAAAAAAAAGATAGAGAAAAACAACAACCGTACCTATTAGAACTTGAACGGCACCTCCTGCAAACCCAGCTGTCTATAACACGATGATTCGTGCTGTTAGTACGGGTATTAATTAATATTAATGTGTAAACCTTTTGACGAATGCTCACGATATCTTTAAACTTTCTATTCCAGCTATGATCCATTTCAACTTCACTGCTCATGTTCCTCTTCTTGTTATATAGACTAGTATATAGTTTGAACGATTCATGCTGAACCTTTCAGTTTTTATCAATTGATTGACATTGACATTAAGCTGTGACTTTGGGCTTGACTTGAACTTGAGTACTAATCATGTTGAATGGCGAAATTCTAAATGTGGCTGAGCACTCCCAGATATCGACTAATCGGATGTGGCTAGTGCACCACCACATACAATAATTGGAATAATTCTTGTAATAATAGGTTCCTTTTTATGTAATCCTTGTGTTCTCTGTGAATTGTTGTATGGACCCATTGTTATATTATAAATATATAATAAAAACAACCATTCATCTGTGATATCTATATACCAAGTTTTTGGACAAAAAAGAACTATGGCTAGTGAAAATGGGCTTGAATTTTCTGTATCCGTTGTTTATGCATCTCCTAAAGTTCAACATTAAGCGGTTTTAGCTCAGTCGGGAGAGCGCTAGACTGAAGATCTAGAGGGCCT
>JAJLVY010000115.1:0-22181 GCA_030570475.1 Liangdongia dendrica
CCATGGTTTTGCTGTTGATACAACTACTTTGGCTCCAGGCTGGAAGGAATTGTTTGTTAACTCCAATGATGGTTCCAACGAGGGTATTTACAACACTGAATTGCCATTCTTCTCCGTCCAATTCCACCCAGAATCTACCCCAGGTCCAAGAGACACTGAATTCTTGTTTGACGTCTTTATCAAGTCTGTTAAGGAACACAAGTCTTCCAAGATTTTGAAGGCTGTCGAATTCCCAGGTGGTAAGTTGGCTGAGAACTTGGCCAAGAACCCAAGAGTTCACCCAAAAAAGGTTTTGGTTTTGGGTTCTGGTGGTTTGTCCATTGGTCAGGCTGGGGAATTCGATTACTCTGGTTCTCAAGCTATCAAGGCTTTGAAGGAAGAAGGTATCTACACTATCTTGATTAACCCAAATATTGCTACTATCCAAACTTCCAAGGGTTTGGCCGACAAGGTTTACTTCTTGCCCGTCAATGCAGACTTTGTTCGTAAAGTTATCCAATTCGAACGCCCAGATGCTATCTACTGCATCTTTGGTGGTCAAACAGCTTTGAGTGTTGGTATTGAATTAAAGGATGAATTTGAAAGCTTGGGTGTCAAGGTTTTGGGTACTCCAATTGACACTATCATCACCACTGAAGATCGTGATTTGTTTGCCAAGGCTATGGAAGAAATTGGTGAGAAGTGTGCCAAGTCACACTCTGCATCCTCTGTCGAGGAAGCTTTGACTGCTGTTAAGGACATTGGTTTCCCAGTAATTGTCCGTGCTGCTTATGCTCTCGGTGGTTTGGGTTCAGGTTTCGCTGGAAACGAGGAAGAATTAATTGACCTTTGTAACAAAGCCTTTGCTGCCTCTCCACAAGTTTTGGTTGAAAAGTCCATGAAGGGCTGGAAGGAAATTGAATACGAAGTTGTCCGTGATTGTCACGATAACTGTATCACAGTTTGTAACATGGAAAACTTTGATCCATTGGGTATCCATACTGGTGACTCCATCGTTGTTGCCCCATCCCAAACCTTGTCTGATGAAGATTACAACATGTTGAGAACCACTGCTGTTAATGTTATTAGACACTTGGGTGTTGTTGGTGAATGTAACATTCAATACGCCCTGAACCCATTCTCCAAGGAATACTGCATCATTGAAGTCAATGCCCGTTTGTCTCGTTCTTCTGCTTTGGCTTCTAAGGCTACTGGTTACCCACTAGCTTTTATTGCTGCTAAGCTTGGTTTGAACATCCCATTGAATGAAGTTAAGAACTCTGTCACCAAGGTCACTTGTGCTTGTTTCGAACCATCTTTGGATTATGTTGTTGTTAAGATCCCAAGATGGGATTTGAAGAAGTTCACAAGAGTTTCTACTTTGTTGTCTTCCTCCATGAAGTCTGTTGGTGAAGTTATGAGTATTGGTAGAACTTTTGAAGAGGCTATTCAAAAAGCTATTCGTTCTGTTGATTACCAAAACTTGGGTTTCAACCAAACTGAAGCTTTGATGTCCATTGACATTGATGCTGAATTGCAAACCCCATCTGATCAACGTTTGTTTGCGCTTGCTAACGCTTTGCACTCTGGTTACACTGTGGACAAGATTTGGAACATGACCAAGATCGACAAGTGGTTCTTGAACAAGCTTGATAGTTTGATCAAATTTGCTCGTTACATTGCCAGCTTTGGTGTCAAGGAAAAGTTGCCACCATTGGTTTTGAGAGAAGCTAAACAATTAGGTTTCGAAGATAGACAAATTGCATTATTCTTGGACTCCAATGAATTGGCCATCAGACGTTTGAGAAAAGAATATGGTATCATTCCATTTGTTAAGCAAATTGATACTGTCGCTGCTGAATTCCCAGCTTTCACCAACTACTTGTACATCACCTACAATGCTGATTCTCACGATGTCAAGTTTGATGACCATGGTGTTATGGTTCTAGGTTCAGGTGTTTACCGTATTGGTTCTTCTGTTGAATTTGACTGGTGTGCTGTTACTGCAGTCAGAACTTTGCGTGCTAACGGTACCAAGACTATCATGATCAACTACAACCCAGAAACCGTCTCTACAGATTACGATGAAGCTGACAGATTGTACTTTGAAACTATCAACATGGAACGTATCTTGGATATTTATGAGTTGGAAAACTCTTCTGGTGTTGTCATTTCTATGGGTGGTCAAACCTCTAACAACATTGCTTTGCCATTGCATAGAGAAAACGTTAAGATTTTGGGTACTTCCCCAGAAATGATTGACTCTGCTGAAAACCGTTACAAGTTCTCCCGTATGTTGGATAAGATTGGTGTTGATCAACCAGCCTGGAAGGAATTGACTTCTATTGACGAAGCTGAAGGATTTGCTGACAAGGTTGGTTATCCAGTTTTGGTTCGTCCATCTTATGTCTTGTCGGGTGCTGCTATGAACACAGTATACTCTAAGGATGACTTGGCTAGTTACTTGGCCCAAGCTGTTGAAGTTTCTCGTGAATATCCAGTTGTTATCACCAAGTACATTGAAAATGCCAAGGAAATCGAAATGGATGCTGTTGCAAAGGATGGTAAGTTGATCATGCATGTTGTTTCTGAGCATGTGGAAAACGCTGGTGTTCACTCTGGTGATGCTACTTTGATTGTTCCACCACAAGACTTGGACCCAGAAACCGTTCGTCGTATTGTTGTTGCTACTGCTAAGATTGGTCAAGCTTTGGACATTACTGGTCCATACAACATTCAATTCATCGCTAAGGACAATGAGATCAAGGTTATTGAGTGTAATGTTCGTGCTTCTCGTTCCTTCCCATTCATTTCCAAGGTTGTTGGTGTTAACTTGATTGAAATGGCTACTAAGGCTATCATGGGCATACCAGTCGAACCATACCCAGCTAATCCACTGCCAAAGGATTACTGTGCTGTGAAATGCCCACAATTTTCCTTTTCACGTTTGGCTGGTGCTGATCCAGTTTTGGGTGTTGAAATGGCCTCTACTGGTGAAGTTGCTACTTTTGGTCACAACAAATACGAAGCTTACTTGAAATCTTTGATTGCTACTGGGTTCCAATTACCAAAGAAGAACATTTTGTTGTCTATTGGTTCATACAAGGAGAAGATTGAATTGCTACCATTTGTTAAGAAGTTGCACGAGATGGGCTACCACTTGTTTGCTACTGCAGGTACTACTGATTTCATCCAAGAACACAACATTCCTGTTCAATACTTGGAAGTGTTGAACGACGAAGAAGATGACCAAAAGTCTGAATACTCATTGACTCAACATTTGGCTAAGAACATGATTGATTTGTACATTAACTTGCCATCTGCCAACAGATTCCGTCGTCCAGCCAGTTATGTTTCTAAGGGTTACAGAACTCGTCGTATGGCTGTTGACTACGCTGTTCCATTGGTTACCAATGTCAAGTGTGCCAAGTTGTTAATCGAAGCACTTGCTCGTCATGTTCCATTGGATGTCACCAACCGTGATGCCCAAACTTCCCACAGAACCATTCAAGTTCCAGCTCTAGTTAACATTGCTGCCTTCATTCCATCTTTTGAAACCAGTGAAGACTTTGAAGAAGTTACTAGATTGTCCTTGAGTTCTGGTTTCACCTATGACCAAATCTTGCCAATTAGCGTTGAAGGTTTATCAATCGTTGATCACAAGGCTTTGAATGAGGTCACTGAGGTTGTTAGCGAATATGCTTACACTGATTACAGTTTTGCTGCTGTTGCTACTGGGTCCAATGAATCAGCAGTTAACCAAATTGCTCACAATGTTGGTGCTTTGTTTATCCCATCCAACAACTTTGCTTCCACTTCTGTTCCATCTGTTTCTTCATTAGTTTCCTCATGGCCAGAAAACAAGCCAATTGTCACAGATGCGAAGTCTACTGAATTGGCTTCGCTATTGTTGTTGGCTTCTTTAAACAACAAAAAGATCCATGTTACTGGTGTTAGTGCCAAGCAAGATTTGGAATTGATCAAATTGGTCAAAGAAAAGTCTAGCCATGTCACTGCTGATGTCAGTATTTACTCTTTGTTCTTGTCTCAACAAGAGTACCCAGGTGCTACTTTCTTGCCAACCAAGGAAGACCAGAAGGCTTTGTGGGATTTGTTGTCTGTCATTGATGCTTTCTCTGTTGGTATTGTACCATCTCAATTGGCTCAATTCTTAGGCAAGCCAGTCACTGCTGGTTTGGGTATCAATGATGCTTTGCCATTGTTGTTCTCTGCTATCAACGATGGTCGTTTGACTGTTGAAGATATCACAACACGTTTGCACACTAACCCAGTTGAAATCTTTAACTTACCAGAACTTGAATCCGTTGTTGAGCTAGACATGGATCGTTTGACTTCTACTCTGACCTCATCTAAGGTCTGGTCGCCATTTGAAGATAAATTGAAGGGTGGTGTTGAACGCGTGTCCCTCCACGGCGAGACAGTTTGCTTGGAAGGTAAGTTGATTGTCGACAATGCTGTTGGTATTGATAACTCTTCTTACAGAAAGAGATTGACTTCTATTGTTCAAGCTCCAACTGATGTCTTGGCTCAGTCCCCACAGATTACCAGAAGAGCAAGATTCTCTTTCTCTGGTGAAAAGAGCGCCGCTGTTTCTGCTGCTACCAGTGTCTTTGAAGAAATTCCACCAACCGAGTATGAAACTAAGGGCGCTGAATTGGTTTCTAGTAGACCACCAAGAGAATTGACACCACCAGGTGCCATCAGTACATTTATTCGTGATCACCAAAACCCATTTTTGCGTCGTTCTGTTTTATCTGTCAATCAGTTTGGCCGTTCTGACTTGCATATTCTGTTTGCTGTTGCTCAAGAAATGAGATTGGCTGTTGAAAGAAACGGGGTTTTGGATGTTTTGAAGGGACGTTTGTTGACAACCATGTTCTACGAACCATCTACTCGTACTCAAACATCTTTTGATGCTGCCATGCAAAGATTGGGTGGTCGTTCCATTTCTATTCAATCTGGTACTACTTCTGTTAAGAAGGGTGAAACTCTACAAGATACCATTCGTACTTTGTCTAGTTACTCTGATGCTATTGTTTTGCGTCATCCAAGTGAAGAAAGTGCTGAAATTGCTGCTAAGTACTCCCCTGTTCCAATTTTGAACGGTGGTAATGGTTCTAGAGAACATCCAACCCAAGCATTCCTAGACTTATTCACTATCCGTGAAGAATTGGGTACTGTTAACGGTATCACTGTTACATTCATGGGTGACTTGAAGTACGGTCGTCCAGTTCACTCCTTGTGTAAGTTGTTGCGTCACTACCAAGTTCGTATCAACTTGGTTTCACCAAAGGAATTGAGACTACCAGAAAGTATTCGTCAAGAATTGGTTGAAACTGGCATGTTGGGCGAAGAATCTGAAGAGCTAACCAAAGATATTATTGCCCATTCTGATATCTTGTACTGCACTAGAGTCCAACAAGAAAGATTCAAAGACCAAGCCGACTACGAACGTTTGAAAGATTCATACATTGTTGACAACAAGATTTTGGCACATGCTAAAAAGCACATGGCTGTTATGCATCCACTTCCTCGTGTTAATGAAATCCGTGAGGAAGTTGATTTTGATCAACGTGCTGCTTACTTCAGACAAATGAGATATGGTTTGTTTGTCCGTATGGCCTTGCTAGCAATGGTTATTGGTGTTGACTTTTAAATGGATCACTGACTACTTGTGATGCTATTTGCTGATTGTTTAAAAGGGTGACTGGAGACCACTTTTTTGTCAATTTGATCAGAATGGTGTTGCATTAAAAAAGTTATGATGCTACAATTTAGAAGATAAAGATACAAAAAATATTGTACATAAGATCCACTACTGTTATTATTTCGTTTTAGTTATTGAATTTGTTTACTATTTAGATTATATTGTGTTGATATAAAGCATGCTGTTCTTAGTAGAAAGAGAATGACAAAACTAATTTAATTCGATTTGAAACTGATAAAAACCGAAATGACCTATTTTAGTTTCATTTTAGGTGGTTTACGTTTGTTTCATTTCGTTTGTTTTGTGTGTGTCTCTTTCTGTTTTGTGTGTTAGGTTTATAGAGTATTTGGGACTTGGGACTTGGAGTTGGTTATATAAATTTTGTTTATAGGTATTGTGTATAGAGTGTATAGACTTATGAATCAGTTTCAGTTTCATGGCTGGTATTGAAACTTTTGTAGAGTTATCTGGACGTTAATTACCGACCATTTGAACATTTTTCAAAGTCTTGACACACTGTACTCTATTTGTGCTGTTATGTGTTTGAAACACAATCATATTCATATCAATTGGGACACAGTGCTGGCGATCTGAAAGAAGATTTCATAATTACAGAATTGAAACCGACCTTGTAATTATTTTTTTACAAATCATCAATCACTCCTTTCATTGATTGAGGTGATTGATTGAACTGAGTCAAAAGTTATGGCTTCTCTCCATGAGGCATGATGATGTAGGGTTGAAAAGCATCAATGCTATAGAGCACAACGTTTCTAGAAAAAACCTTTGTTTAGTATCTAACTAGTTATATATCTCTGAGTGTAAGACCCTATGGCGCATACTAGTGTTCGCTTTAATATATCCATGTGTCTTTTGTATTAGGTACATGCTAAAATTAACTGGCCGATCTACATATACACTAGTGAAGTAACAAATAATTAATTAATATAACAGTATATCTGACATTTGAACTATAATAATACATAAACAACTTATAACAATATAAAATAACACAACCAAAATAATAATAATAATAATAATAACTTAACAACGTTTCCAGACCTCAAAACAATGAATTGTTATCACGACTCTGATCACGATCTTCATGATTTTCGTTATCATGGTCTTCAGCATTAGCCTGGATCAATACTCTAGCAATCTCAATCTCAGAACCATTCTGTACATGGTCATCAAAAGCAGAAACTTCAGGATCAACAGGTATGTTGGAAGTAGAACCGTTGCTAGTCCCAGGTTCTGAATCCTGTGACACATAATGGTGATGATGATGATGATGATGATGATGGCTGTCATTTGTCTGTTGATATGGTCTTTGGTATTGCTCAACGTAAATATCTTTGTCATGATCTCTTTGTTCATTGGAATGAGTTATTTGAGGAGAGCTTGAATGCTTACGAGTATGGTCATTCGTTTGTAGGTGATGGTGTTGATCTTGTTGCTGTTGTTGTTGAGTTTGTTGGTTATGTTGGTTTTGGGCTTCTTCAACAGCAGCAGCAAACAAACCTTCATCAAGATTAGTCAAGTCGGCCTGTAGCAATGCTGGATCTGTAGAACGGTGTAATTGGTTAATTGACGTATTGAATTCTTGATTTGTGTCATTTTGTATACTGATATTGTGCTGTATTGATTGAACATTTGATGAAAGTGTTGCATCCACTGGAGTCACACTAGCGTTTGTATGAATGTCTTTTCTCTTTTTCATAGTAACAGCCTTGGATGGATCTCTGCACTC
Source organism: Liangdongia dendrica (assembly GCA_030570475.1). Lineage (NCBI taxonomy): Eukaryota > Fungi > Ascomycota > Saccharomycetes > Phaffomycetales > Wickerhamomycetaceae > Liangdongia > Liangdongia dendrica. Next base: position 7,458 of record JAJLVY010000115.1, read on the forward strand.
GTTACAGTTCCTTATAGCTGTTGAAACAGTATCTTTTATTCTGTTCCAATGGTAGCGTTCTGCAATCAAAGCTGTAGTTTTGTTAATACCACCGTGATTCATCAAGTGGTATTCTGTTGCAATTTCAAGTTGTCTCTTTGGATCGCTGATAACTTCACGGCCTCTTAATAACAATTTACCATCAACTAGTGTATAGTGTGCAGCACTTGATCTTAATCTTGACTTTGCTTGGCGATCAATCATTGGTGGATAATGTCCAGTTTCCAGGTAGAATTTGATTTTATCAAATCTATAGCTTCCATGTGTTACTTCTTGAGGTTGTACCAGTTCTTTCCCATAGATAATAGAATCCACTGCAGCTTCATGACCTTTCAAAATACCTGCAGCTTTGATTCTACCACATCTTTTGAAATTCAAAGATTCAAAGATATATCTTGCTGGAACATTGGTCTCAAACACCATTGAAAAAACAGTGGACGTATACCCAAGTTTGGATGCCCATTCTAGAAAACATTCAACCAAGGTTTTCCCGATACTCTTACCTCTGATACCAGCATTCACTAAGAACTCACCAGTGCAAACATGAGAACCTCTCCCGGGAAAGTTTGGCTTGATATAAAAGGTACCTAAACACTCTTTATCCCATTGTCTTTGGTGATTCAGCTGTGGTTCATCTGAAAGCACCATAACTGCAGCAAATGAACTGAACCAATAATTCTTAAACTCCTCGATATCTAGAGCTTCCAAAAATGCAAAAGTATCACCTCTCTCAACTTCCATGTTGAATTCATCAGTCAAGAACGCCAGTAGACCTGGAGGTAATTCAGAACTGTTATGGATTGCATAAATTGTAGCAGTTGTTTCGCCATCCTTTAATAAGACTGTTAAAGGCTGTATACGTCTTGGGTATTGACCCTCCGTGATATATTGATCAGCCATGATTCAGTTGTTGGGCTTTCAATGATGCTGTTGATCTGTTTTGTTTGTTTTTAGTATATACCCTCACTTTTTCGAATATCACCAAAATTCCAGCCTTAAAATACTGAATATGGAATATAACAATAAAATACGCGTTCAGTATTACCAAATAGTTGCAAACCGTTCTTTAAACACGCTTTTTAATGTGTTTGTTTACAGCTCTAAAACTTTTTTGGAGTAATTTATATTTTTAGTTGCAAAACAGTAGTGCGTTGACTTCCTAATTAGGAAACGAAAAGATTCTCGGAGTATATTCTTCTGCTCTTTTAGATAAGAATAATAATATATATATATATAACCTAGAGAGATTAAAGATGTTATAAAATATAATCTGGAGCAATCTCGAGCTCTTTACCAAACATTGTAGCCCCAACCAGCTTCTCTTGGCCAGTTAGAATAGCTGCATTTTTGATGTAACCAATACGTTCAAATCCCAAAGAGTCCCACAGCTTCCCACTTGCAATGTTGCTGTCAAAGACTAAGTTAAAAACAGAGTACTGGAATCCTAATACTGGTGCCCATCTGAGATAAGTTGCACCTAAAGTTTTGCCAATCTTTTGACCTCGTTTTCTATGATTGACCAAGAATGCACCATTGCAGATGTGAGAACAACGACCTGTATAGTTTGGCTTGATATAGTTGGAACCCAAAAACTTTGTCGACCAGTCATCATCTTCTTTTAAGCTACCATCACCTTCTACAAACAGTTCGACAAATGCTTGAAACCAATAGTCTTTAAACTCTTGTAACGTTTGTGTCTTGTAGTTTGGATATGTATCACCTTTCAAAATCTCAGCATTCAGTTCGTCATTTAGGAACTTGACCAAAGATTCAGGAACCTCATCAACAGAGTAGATTGGAATCACGGTGCCCTTTGTACCATCTGGTAAAGTTACAGAAAGCTTTTCTGTGATTATACCCTTTGCAGGAATCAAAAGGGGGCCTTTTAGAGTACTGTCCATTGTTGAAATAACTAGTTATCAAATTAAAGAGAAAGAAGAAACATTCATGTTCAATAAAAGAACTATGGTCTTATATATATATATATATATATACACACACACCTTGTATTATAGAACTACTCAAAGATTCAAAAGACACGGTTGTATCCACCCGCAACTATTTAACATTCGGGTAAAGTTATTCAACAAATAAAACTGTAAGAAAAAAAAAAGTAGACTAGCAACCCACCCCTTGATCACACAACTCCAAGTCTATCAACATGTCTGGTGACCGGAAAAACTATGACAAGGTTGAGCTGAAAGGATCGCTCGCAGACCAGCATGTCTCAGGAACAATTGATGAATCACAACCAAAACAACTCTCTTCTCACTATCTATGCAATAACTCATCGATACTGATCTGATTTCAAAGTATGACGCAAGTATCAAGGATCCTGATGGGAAACATATCATAGTGATTGAGTTCAAACATGATCTGTATAGATCCTATCAAGACTTTAAAGAACATGCAGATTCACTCCCGGCTCTAGCTACCTTCGATCAATTTAGTGAGATGGTTGGTGTCTCAACAGAGTCTATGAAGTTTGTGAAATCATTTCGCCAGTTATTTGCAGAAATTTTTGCAACATGTGCAGTGGGAGGCTTACTAGCAGATGATAAGTTTGCGCTGTTTGTTGAGTTTGATTGGACCATTTTCAATGAATTTATCTCTAGTGGAGATAATAATAAGGATTCACATAATAGGCTCGATGGTGTTGGAAGAATGAGATTCCAGTTACCCCAAAACTGTGTGAAGATACATTGTTGTTTGAATGGGAATGCTGATCTTGGAGAAGATGCAGATACCTCAGCTACTCCCTTTGGTGATCAATTGTTGTCGTTTTTAGACAACTGTTGGACTGCAAGAAATACCGAAGAGTTTAATAGGTGCCAGAATGCTGTTAAAGAATTTTTAGAACTCAGCCTTGGGCAACAAGACAGACTTGGGTATAATTATCAGCACCTGGTTAATATCTTACGTTGTCATATCTTGGGAAAGTCCAAAGTCTTGTGTGATTATATTGAATCAAATGCGCCTGATTTTATCCCCAATAATGTGTCACAACATCTTAATGGCAAACAAATCATCTCTCACCAGAAGCTAGAGCAGCACTCTTACAAATTTGGGTGTGTCAAGAGATGTGATAAGAAAAATCTCAGAAAGATGGAAACACTGTTAGGAACAACTGAAGTGCTGTTTGAAGAGTTTGAAGCTGGAAAGTACAATGGTATTATTTCTGGTGAAAATGTTAATGATCGTTTACCAGTTGTGCTTACATGCGTTGGAAGTAAGAATGTTGTCAAAGTATATGACAGTGTGCGCTCGAAATTCAGAACACCAGGTGGTAAGGCCAGAGAATTCCTGTCCATGATCAAAGTTTATAAACCTTGACATGTGGCTGCGAGAGCTGGATTCATACAAGATTATCTCGGAGTCTGGTGATGACAAAATTAAATCGCTTGTTTCAAAGATGTACCGTTATGGTTACTTTTATGATAAAGACTACACTACATGTGAAAGAGCTTTAAAGGATAAACCAAACATTGAAGACCTGTTTCTTGAAGGTTTCTTTATTGAATTAGAAGATTTGACAGAACAAGGGTTTAACATCTTCTTCACTTAGGTTGATTATTCTACTGATGTTGAGTGTCTACAAAACCTCTTTAAAGAGTTGCTTTTGTCGGTATTAACCCTCAGCACCGTCGTCATCCACAGAGACTTGAAATCCGACAACGTTTTTGTGAAATGGGACGATGAACTTCACCAATGGTTTGTCAAATTTATAGACTTCGGTTTGTCCTCTTGTAACAACACAAATGAAGAAGTAGACGGTCGAAAGATGATTGAATTTGAACTAATGTTGACAGCTTTTGCAAAAATGACTGCACGTCTATTTAGAAGGACAAAGCCTTTGTTGCGTATAGTTGTTAAAGACGTGCTAACGATTTTGAGAAAGGATCAAACCGATAAGTTGGCCAATTATGTTAATAGAGGCACTTTACATGATGAAATTGTTTCTGTTTTGTTCCAAACTTATAGAAATAGTTGAGAAACATAGCTTGCTCCCTTATATTGCTAACTAATCATGTAGTAAGCCTCCAAAAAAAAATTTGCGAGATTTGTTTTGCAAAATATTCCTAAAACGGAAATCAACTGACACATCCCAATTAAAGATGGCGCAGGTTCGATGTTGATTTGATTTTGAGTTTTAAAAATTTTGTAAAACATTAAAAGTCATCAGCAATGCAAGTGGGAGTTTAGTTTCTGGAAAGGTACTCAGATATCCAATTTGCTGTTAAATTTGTGCTCCGGTTGTGTGTTAAATTCACCATCTTTGCTATATAGAGATCGATCATCATCAGTCAGTAAAAAGATATGCCGGTAATAAAGAAGAACAAAAGAATCAGAACCACTTCAGCTTGCAACACTTGTCGCAAGAAAAAGGTGAAATGCGATGGTAACAACCCATGTGCAACTTGCAAAAAGTACCGAACAAAGTGTGAATACAACTGGTCTCACTATACAAACTTTGACCTACCCAAGCCAGTGGTTAACACAAGAATCCCCAAGGTCAAACCAATCATGTTCAACAGCGGTATTTCACAGGGTCCAGGTCAGAGACAAGATATTGAGACTGACAGTGATTATGAAATCAACGACGTGCAGGTAACACAAAACACAACGTCCTCAATTGGTGCAGCAAGTGACTGCAGTGCAGTTGGACCAAAGACTAAGGCATTGTTGTTGATTGATAACTTGAAGGAAATTATTAATAGTATTGATGTTGATTCTGCCAGTTCACTAAAGATGGAAAAGGAAATTGATCTGTTGAACGCACTCCTCCAACAGTTCAAGGAACGCAGCACTTCGCCTGTAATAGCAAATCCAAGCAAGGCATCAGAGGAGCAACTTTCAAGAGAAACAACTTTCCGTGATTCATGTTATCAAAAAATATACACGATTGATTCTAGAACAACCAAGAAGATATTCGATGAAAGTATAGGCATGAATTGTTCATATGGACTTCTGACACCTCTGGGGACTATGTGGCTGTTCCAGCGGTTTAAAGAGCTAGTACCTGATGGGATGAAGCAAATTTCAACTTATCACAACAGTTTTATCAGTTACATTATGAAATCCTTGAAGGTTGAGAAACTTTTATGGGACGAGGAAATAACATATATTGAAATAATCAAGACATTTATGGAGGAGTTTGTTGATATTGAGACTCTACGAACCCTGGTGAATACACACATTGACAGTTTATTGGAAAAGAAGTACTCGACAAAACTATACACAAGGGATTATTTCCATTCATTGATCACAAAGTTATACGACAACCCCAACCTGTTGAAGAGCGATGTAAACTACTTGAATTTATTTTGCATGCTCTTTAATTGCTCTGTTGCAGAAGAGTATATAAGATCACCTAGTTTGGTTGATATTGGGTCTTTTCAAACAACAGTTCTTAAAATATCCATTTATTTGGCCAAGATTTCCTACAGTTCGTTCCATAATGTTGAGACTATTATTGGACTTTGTGAATTTATTAAGATCATTTATTATAAAGTGAACAATCCAAGATTAAAAGTTGCTGTTTTGGGACATGCTGCTACAATGTCGTATGTGTTTGGGTTGGAGAAGATGGAGCTAAATGTTGGTCTTTTAGAAAGAGAGGCCGAGATACGTCGTGGGGCGTTTTGGGAGTTGTATGTTTTAGAGAAGCTCCATTACATTCGAGAAGGTAAGAATTTATTTATTGTTGATAATGACATCTCTGCACTTTTACCACATGATTTTGAACGCATTTTGCACACCAATGTGGATTTTAAAGAATGGGGAATTCAAGACATTAGAACGTACTTGAAGATTTGTAAGATTCAGTTATCGCAGATAATATCACAGATACATACTGAGTTGATTTCAATCAAGAAGAACATGCAAAATGTCAATATGAAGAAGGTTGTGAAACTGTTGACAAGATTGAAGAATTTCCAAGAAGGTATTCCAATTGAGATCAGACCTGGGTATGAAATCACAGTTGAAAAATTAGATAATGAAGTGATACTCCAGGTCAAAGCATTCCATTGCTTTTACTTTTTGACTGTTTGGTTCATCACTGTGAATTGTGGTCCAACTGTTGAACAAGTTTACAAAGAGGTGGGCATTGAAAGCTGTGCAAAGATCCTCGAGACCATGGATTCGGTTGATCGAAATGTGTACCAAGATATCTTTGAAATGTCTATTATACATGTTTGTGGGAATGCCTCTTTTTTGTTTTTTGCACAAAAGGTTTTAGAGGAGCCTTCCAACCTTGGGAATGCAGCTCTGTTGAAGCACATGCTGGTTTATAGTACCAAGGAGTTTCAAATAATACCTAAAGCTGGCACAGAGACGCATTACTATAACTTCAGGCAGTTGTTAAGATACATACTGGCTTGCACCATTGCTGTTTTCAAACGTTACAGATCCCCAGACTCTATTGGGCCAGAACTTCAAAAGGCGATTGAAACATATGAGAGATTAAGCTCAGATTTTACTGCAAAGATCGGGGAAAGCACGTCTGATTTACACAATTCAAACAACAACAACAACAATAATAATAATAATAATAATAACTGGAGTGGAAACGGCAATGGTAGTGGCAACTTTATTAGCTTGAGAGAGCTTTCTCCAACTGGTCAAAAGGGAAGCACCGGTGCTATTCCAAACCCTCTATACAACGGTGGAGCACAGCAGGTACCAAACACACTGCCACCATTCGACTCGAGTGAAATTCTCTGGAACGTTCCAAACGACTTGATGAACTTTTTATCAGACTTTCAATTCTAACATTGCCATTTTTGCCCCCGTTACTGATTGAAGACTTGTAGAGACGCCAGATGCTGACAATAGAACAGCCATAGAACAGCCATAGAGCATCACCCAACATATTTCAGTTCCAGTAAGCACATCAAGAGCATATCAAGTACATCAAGCACTGCCCTGGTGGTGTGCTTGGCAGCCCTCTTTAAATCTCCGGAACATGTTTCGACCTCCCGGCTGGACTCCCAGCAGCTGAATGCTCTGCGTAGCTTCACCTTCCAGAGCACTGCTGGCGTCTCTGTCTGTTTATGTTTGTGCATGTCTCTCTATGTCCATGTCGGTCCCAGTGAAGTGCTCAGCCACTGCGGTAGATCTCGAATCCACTTTTCATTCTTCCAGCAGCAAGTTTGTCCCTGGTTATACCATTTATGCCCGATTAGGAAATCAACCGTATTTTTTGGCGCAATTTTCCAAAAGGGAAGCGAAAACGAAAAGGGGATCCAGACAAAAACAAACGCGAACGCACAACTAACCAAAAGACAAAAACACCAACAACCGTGGGGTTTCTATCTATCGCCAACAGGAGTTCATACACGACATCCTCCAGCTGAAGTCATACAGAAAACTCTGAGTTTACAATAGATTGCTCTTCTTTTGGACGCCATTGATTTGAACTTTTCCAAGGAACCGTATCAAGATCAACAACACAACAACAACATCAACAGCATCAAAAACATCAATAATCATCGACAGTTTCAAACAAAAAAAACATCAAAATATGGCAGCTAAAGCTAAAAAAGACTCTGGAAACGACGAGCAACGAAAGAAGTCCAAAAGGGTGTGCACAACATGCCGTAAGAAGAAGGTGAAGTGCAATGCTGAGTTCCCGTGTGCCACTTGCATAAAGCACAATGTGGAGTGTGTCTACATGACTGCTAAGGAGCAACTGGCGTTGAAAGGGACCTCGAAACCATCTTCCAAACCAATTCAACCACCTTCTCCAAGAAAACAGCAGAACCAGAACAAGCAAAAACACAAGGATTCCATTGTTGTTGTTGCTGCTGCTACCAAAAACCACACCCCTGCAACTGATAACAATGCAACTGCAAAGGCCAAAAACTCAACAACACAGAAACCAATAACAGGAACAAAACATACTACAGAGAGCTCCTCAAAAGTGGTTCAGAATGGATCTAACAAGTCTTCATTAACAGATGCTTCAAATTCAAAAAAACGAACCATCGCTGAAAGTCGACAACAAGTTAAAAATATTAAAAATATTAACAATGACGTGGAAAACGATCGGGAAAGCTCTCCAGATGAGGATGAAGAAAGTGAATCTGAATCCATTCCAAAGAAACAGCAAGTGAAACCTATCGAAAGATCGAAAAAGACCAAATCTGGCAAATCTCAAGCTGCTGCTGCTGCTGACGATGCCAACGTGTTAAAGTTGATCAATAAACTAAAGAAAGTTTTGAACAATGGTCCTGGAAGCAATGCTTTAAAACAGGAAATTTCTTTTCTGAACAGACTGTTTGAAAAGACCGAAGTTGACAAGAACATACTCGAGCAAACTCCACCTCCATTACCACCAAATGAAAGGGCAGTTGAAGATTCGTATCGTGATGAATGTTACCAAGACACATTATCTTCTCCTAATGGCAAACTGTTTGATGAAGGTGTTGGCTTGCATTCCAGTTACTCATTATTAGCCCCATTGGGTACTACGTGGCTGATGCATCGTTGTAAAGAGTTGATTCCAGGTTCCTTGAAAGATGTTTCACTTTATCAAACCACTCTTGTTGACTCCCTAACTAACACTCTCAATGATGAAATCGCTTTGTTTGGCGATGGTGTTTCTGGTGAATACATTGTCAGATTATTCCAAGACCAGTTTGCCAATGAACAATCAATCAAGGAACTCACAAGTATTTACTTGGATAACTTTTTATCAACAAAGTATTCAACTCCGTTGTACACAAAGAATTATTTCACGAGTTTGATTACAACACTATATGCAAATCCAAATGTTTTGAAATCAGAGGTGAAATATCTAAATCTGTTTTGTTTGATTTACTATTGCTGCGATGCAGAAAAATCCAAGATGTTAAGCTCTGGATCTGCTGGCGTCAAAAAATCACAATTAGCCAAGCTCAATGATTTTGAATGTTTGATTTTAAAGATTTCAGTTCATCTGGCCAAGGTTTCATTGTTCAACTCTAATTCTGTGGAGTGCATTCTTGGTATCACTGAATTCCTAAAACTCAATACTGGCAGATTGTACATTCCAAAATTAAAAGCAACACTACTGTCTCATGCAATCAGTCAGTCATATGTTTATGGGTTGGAAAAAATGGAAATGAATGTTGGATTAAGTGCAAAGGAGGCTGGGATACGTTGTAACTTATTTTGGGATCTTTATGTGTTGGACAAACTGCAGTTCTTGGCTGATGGTAAGAGAATTCAGATTGATGATGAAGATATTTCAGCACTGTTCCCTTCTCACTTTGAAGAGGCATTGACTTCAGATTTGCCTGTCAAGAAATGGACCGCCAAGCATGTTAAAAACTATATTAAAATTTGCATTATTCAGCTTTCGAAATATGTCTTTGAACTTCACTCTGAACTTATCTCCATCAAAAAATCTAGAAAGCTTAAAAAGATTGTCAAATTTATTGAAAAGCTGGAGAAATTCATTGACAACATCCCAGTTGAAATCCGTCCAGGTTATGTTGTGGATCCACAGTTTACCAAAGATGCTTTAATAGATATTCAAACATTCCATGTGTTGTACATGTATCTCATATGGTTTGTGACTGTTAACTGTGGTGCTAGTATTTCTGAGACATACAAACCTGTTAGTATTCAGTGTGGATTGACTATTATTGATATATACTGTTCAGCAAACCGCGTTACGCGGGAAGGTTTTAATGTCGGTATTATTTCTCATGCTGCCAATGCAATCATTCCATTTTTCACAAAAAGTGTGTTGCAAGATCCAACAAGCATATCCAATGGTCAAATTTTGAAAGCACAATTGCAATTTTCAAAAGAAGTGTTTGCTGGTCAGACAAAGGCCAATGAAGCGTTTTACGACTGCCAAAAATTATTCATCAGATATTTGATTTACCCAGCGCTAGAAGTATACAGGGCGTACCAGAGCCGACAGCAAGGTACAACTGTTTCTCAGGAAATTGAGAGAGCAATTGATAAGTATGAAGCCGTAATGAATGAATTTTCGGTGAAGATGGCACCAAAGAATAAAACTACTGGTGGTGCTAATGGGTCTAAGGGATCTTCCAAGGTGCCAGTGCGTTTGCCATTGACTGTTGAAGGTTGTTCTATAAGCTTCACCGCGTTGCCAAGTGAGTATAGTGCCTTTTTGTCTGAGTTTCAATTTTAGTACAATGGAAACAAGCAAAAAAAAAAAAAAAAAAAAAACACAAGAAGAAAGGGGTTGGAATGTATTTCTAATGCCCTATGTAATTTAGTTATTTGATATGAAATGTAATGTAGGTTTTATTTAGAATCCTTAATGTAGGTTTACAATATAACATTAATTAGTTGTCAAAAAAAAAGGTATTTGTACTATACAATAGATGTTGAAGCTGTTAATTATGCGGAACCACTAACTCTAACACGTAGTCTGTGTATGTCACTCAAGATCAACTCTGGTTGAACAATAAACATACAAACAGTTGCTGCCATCATGAACAGGCCGTCAAAGATGTATAGGAAAGCTTCATGGTTAATTAAGTAACCGTCAAAGCCTTGGACAAACTCAACCAATCTGACAATACATCTACCAATAATGAAACAAGAAGAGAAGATCAAAGCCAAGTTCAAAGCTCTCCAGTTTCTCAAGCGGTGAGTACCAGTTTCAGCAATAATGGAGATTTTAGTTGGCAAGGACTTGATCTTGAAGGTGAAACGGATTTCAATAATCAAAAAGAACACCAAAAACACCAATTGGATAACCAGACCAGCAATTGTGAGATTTGTACCAGTAGTTGTGTTACTGGATTGGGACAGCAAACCACCACCGGCACCTTGCAGGAAGAAACTGGCAACATCACCAATGACAAAGAATTTAGTAAACCATTTAACTGGGATGAATAGCGACAAATCTTGAGAGTCCAATTGGATCAACAAACGACCAAACAACATGTATAAGGTTGCAGAGATCAATGATGGGGCAATTAGCAAGAAAACTGATTGGATACAATAAGGGAACAATCTTTGTCTGTGGAAGTGGTTGACACCTCTAAAGGCGTAACCGACGGATTCAAGAGCCAACCCAAAGATGATTGGGATGATGGCACCAACAACCTTGTCCTCCATAAATGATTTCTTGCCAGTGTATTGTTTCTCATAAACTTGGTGGAGATCTGTAGTATTGTTGGCCTCCTCGTAGTCGTCTTCATCCCTGTCATAGTATGAATTATCGACTGGGTCTTTAACGTCTAACCCGATATTGTAACCTCTGGCCTTGTCCCTTTGAACAGTGAAGATCAAGTTGATGATGCAGAACATAGTCAAGCCACCAAAGATGATGGCAAAAATGATTGCACCAGCAAGAGTTGGAGTATAATGGAAAAGCTGGAAAGCAGGGTCAACATCATGGCCTCTTTTGAGTAGTTGTGCTGACATTGTGGATGTGAATGAAATATGAGTTAACTGTAACTGTGGAACTAAGCTAAACTAAGACTGAAGAGCAGGTAAATGCAACAATGATGATAATGGTGATGATAAAACTAGGAGCTGGAAGAACAGAAGCGTTTAAGTGTATTTGAGAAGAGCTGTTGTAACGCTGAGTAGTAAATACAAGCAACAATAAAAGGTGATAGAGAAGAAGGAAAAGTCTGAAATGCTAGGAAATTTCTGGACGCCCAGACGCAGTTATATACCACTCGCCAATGGGGCTGTGGTGTTGTGCTACACAGGGCCAACTAACTAGCATTTAGATTCACCAGATCCGGATCCCATATCCAAAGGCGTTTGGGTCAACACACTATTCATGCTATTCACACTATCCACCATATGTTGATCTCGGGACATAAAGTGCTGCTCCGGTCGGATGTCAAACAGTATAAATATGCAGGGCTGTGTATGTAAATGCATGGACGTTAAAGCCATACGTTCCACCCAAAATCTCCTTTTTTGGCCTGCCCAGCTCTCTGCCCAGCGGATCAATCCCGGACAGAGATGCATGTTATCTTCGGCGGAAGAAGGGGCAACTTAGGCGGGGGGAGCCACCGACTTGGAGTGGCTGCAGACTGATAAAAACGAGAGAAAAAAAGAAGTAATATCAACAGTACAACTGAAACATAGCCTTTCTTGCTCTGAAAACATCAACTGAGAAGGCACGTTATCTACAAAGCAAAGACGAAATGGTGTTGATTGCTGCTGGTCAGATTTGCTCCTCCTCCTCGTTGCAGGCGAATGGTTCCCTAGTTGTGTCACTGATCGAAAAGGCTGTCTCCCTAGGGGTCAAAGTGCTATTCCTCCCAGAAGCATCAGATTACATCGCGCAGAATGCACAGCATTCTAAGCAACTCGTGGCCAAGGTTGAGGACTCCCCGTTCTATCTACAAATCAAGCAGAAGCTTGAGTCCCTACACTCTAAGGGACAAGAGATTGCAATTAGCGTTGGTATCCACGAGCCAAGCTTGACCGATGACCGTGTTAAAAACACACACATATGGATCAATTCACGAGGCCAAATCGAGCAGAGATACCAAAAGATCCATCTGTTCGATGTCAACCTCGAAAAGGTGTCGAATGATCCGAACGTGAAGCCAATGAGGGAAAGCGACGCCGTTGAGCCTGGCAATGCGGTTCTAGCTCCATTTGATACTGTTGCTGGGAAACTTGGGTTGGGTATCTGCTATGATCTAAGATTCCCTGAACTGGCCCTCAGATTGAGATCTCAGGGCGCACAGATCCTGGCATTCCCAAGTGCGTTCATGATGAGAACCGGGGCTGCTCACTGGCACTTGTTGGGCAGAGCAAGAGCCATTGATACTCAGACCTATGTCGTGTTGGCTGCTCAAAGTGGGAAGCATCCAGGCACTCCGAGAGAGAGTTACGGCCATTCCATCATCATTGACCCATGGGGAACCGTCGTCAGTGAAGTCAGTGACGTCTTTCCAGGTAAAAGCTCATTAGCTGTTGCTGATGTCGATTTAGAGCTGGTTGATAAAGTTAGAAACACACTGCCATTATGGGACCAAAGAAGACCAGACGTCTTTGGTTATGAAGTGTAGATACTGTTTAATAATAATACTAATATTTAATATTTAATATTATCCTGCATTGACTGTTTACTTTCCCGTTCTTTCACTTCGCAACCAAACAAACACTTTTATTTTCAATTATATTTCCGTTTTGGGAAATGGGGGTACCTTTATATCTTTTTTTTTGACTTAAAAAAATATCTACTACTACTACTACTACTACTACTACTACTGCTTCTTGAAGATTCAACTAACTAGTACATCAACCAACAACCCCGTGCAACACATTATGTCAATGTTCAGATCACTCCAATTCCAGCCAAGAACAATCACAGTCTTTGGCACAAAGCCTTTAGTCACACCTTTAGTCACTATACTGCGCAATTCTGCTGCGAGGGACCAACACACTGTCAAGTATGAGATTGATGGCCCTATAGTAAACTATCCAACATTCGACCAATTGACACAGATAGAAACATATGCAGATTCAACACCATCGGGCTCTTCAATATTTGCTTCGGTGTTTCCAGATTTCGTTGGTGGATTGCCAAAAGAATCCCAGTACCGTGATTTGATTGCAGCTAACAAAGAGGTCAAAGGTGCTGCCACTAGTTGGTTTAAACCGCCATTAGTTGTTGATTGGGAGAACCAATCGATTGCGAACGACAAGTCAACTCTGCAAACTCTATTAGAACAAGCTAAGGATAATGATCCTGAAAACACAAAGTTCTTTTAAAAAAAAAATAATAATAATCACAAACTACTCTATGTGAGATATTATAAATATGACAACTGTATGAATCTATGTTTATGACTGATATTATATTATATATATATATATAACAGAAACGTTCAATCGTATCCCATTCTCTTGACAACATAGTTTTGTGCCACAACACCAAATGCCAAAGACAAGCCATCATCGATCCATTCCTTGACCCATTCAGATGGGTCAACATCCTCATCTGGTTCCACATCTTCACTCTTATTGTCCCCCTTGTTATCGTCAACTTCTGAGCCGTCAATCCAGTGTGCCCATTTAATTGGGAAGGATTGTGATCTCGTGATTATGGTGATATCATGTGTGATATCCTTTAGTAGAATTGTAAAGGAGAATGATTCTGAAGAGTTGTTATCAATGATGGACGTTTCAGAGTCTGAGGATGTTTGCTTTATTGGATGCGTTGGTAATATGGATAAGTATAGTTGACTCTTTCTAGTTTCTTTATTATCTTCATCTCCTTCTTCATCTCCTTCTCCTTCTTCTGCATCGTTATTATTGTCATTATCATCATTGCCACGCTTTTCAGTTGTTTCCTCAGTCGCAGACTTTTGGTTCTCCTTGATAAAGTTTTCAATGTTTGCAAAGATCAGCTTTTCAGAATCAATCAACTTGCCATTGAACAAATTCAAGTTTCTCTTGTTGTGGTTCTTGGAACGGTTTGTCTTTTCAATTTCAATCTTGATACCACCTTGAACTTGTTTCAAGCAGCTCTTGAAGTTACCAACAATCAAGTCTTCGATATGGTCAAAGTTTTCCAAATCATGGATCAAATAGATTTGCAAAATCTCTTCGGTTGATAAGATTGAACTGAATACAGATGTCAAGTTCTTGGTGAATCTGCCCAATGCTTTAGTTGGGTCAAACTCCTGTTCCTCTTCACCGACAGCCAGCTTCTTTAAAGACTTTTGGGCCTCTTCA
>JAJLVY010000116.1:0-22138 GCA_030570475.1 Liangdongia dendrica
TTACTATTACTATTACTATTACTATTACTATTACTATTACTATTACTATTACTATATTATCAATATTTGTCTGTTTAAGAAGAGACCCATATATTTTTATATAATGTGTGATTCTTTGCCCTTGTCTTTATTTTCTTTTGAATAAATTTTTATGTGTTGTTCCTGATTGATGTTTCTCTATTGTTAAACTTGCTCATATTTATCCAATTCTTCTATTCTTCTTTCTGTTGAGAATAATAATCAATGCTTCTTTATTTTTTTTTGGCCTTTTATACTGCTGTTCGTTGGATTTTGATCCGTCGTGCTGTTTTAAAATGCAAAAGACACAATCATGATGCAATAAGTGCTTTTAAAATCCTAGAGACATAGCACAGTACAGCCCTAATACCATGACATACATTTGTGTTGTGTGAAGAATAACATACACCACTTCCGCAACCTTGTTTCTTGGACGGCTTTTTCTTGTTATGACTGGCAGAATGCATTCTTTGTGAATATTAATGTCGGTACGCTTAAAAGTGAAACAAGAAGGAAACAGATACTACCCTAACTACCTCTTGTCTTGTACCAGTAAATAAGTGACGGTGCATATGTTAGAAAGACAGCAGATGCATTTATTCACACATTCGTTGATTGATTCAGACATTCGTTGATTGATTCACACATTCGTTGATTGATTCATTCATTCTTTCATTCATTCCTTTATCTATCAACTATCAAAACTAGTGTGGTATATCTATGGGAATTTGAAAGCAATAGTGTCACAATTCATTTCCTACATTTCAGAAGTAAAACACACAATTCATATTTTTGAAACCTTTTTGTTCCACCTATACCATGTGCTTCACTTCACTTCACTTCACTTTTAGTTCTCATAATAGACCTGTCTAGGGTGTTTGGTTTTTACATTACATTCATTTCAAACATAAACGGACTGTAATTTGTCTGTGACCAATCAACTGTCATTTACATGTGTTGTGTTAGCCTGAAACAAGCTGAGTCAGAAATCTGCACCACGGTCAATGTAACAATACCTTCTCTGTGTTTGAAGCTTTGTAACGCAAAAAAAAATGTATTAGACACCTTTCACACACAGCTTCAGACAATAACAAAAGAGGGGCTGGTGCACACTGGTTGCTTGAACTTGCAAAAGCGATGAGGGCGATTTCATGAACTATAATCAATTCAATCAACTAAACATGACGTCCACTCAGCATTTCTTCTACTCGGTTAGACCCTCTTAACGTTCGCTGTGGGTCAGATGTGTCTCCAACAATGATGTTAAATATAGCATGCATCCATTGTCGCAGAATATATATGGTTGATACAATTGATGATTGATATATAGTTCAAAACAGTTCAAAGCAGTTCAAAGCAGTTCAAAGCAGTTTAGATTGGGTATAATCGCCTCTCAATCTGTATGGGAGATGTGTTGTGTGAATGAATGCATATGCTCGATACGCAAGGATTGCTTTGAGACATGCAGACGTATATATAGCGATTTTTGTGTTGTTGCTTTTTTGACTCCTTTGCATCTAAAAAAAGACTGTATGAGAAATGTGATAGATAGATCAGTATGTTAGACAGACCTGATGGAATGTAGATAATATAATTACATCTCATCTTGAGAAAATGAGTTGCTGCACCAGTTTTCGAAATTTTTTCAAGGCCCAAAGCTCAACTGGTGCATTAATTGTAGTTCCTTTGTCTAGCTTAAACCTCTTAAAAGTTGGTGCTCAAATTCCTTTCGAATTTGGATACTTGGAAGATACAAATAGAAACTTCATGATTTACTGATCATAAATACGATATTATATCATTATATCATTATATCATTATATCATTATATCATTATATCATTATATTAGAATACATCAGAATATACAATTTATTTTCTATTTTTATTTTTTGTTCACTTGAAAAAAGCCGAAAAAAGCCGAAAAAGACCGAAAAGCAATATGGTGTTCTTTTTATTTAGGCATTGGGCTAGTGGTGCCTCCAGTTTATAGTGTGCTTTCCTTTTTATATCAACGTTTTGCAGAATCCTGTCCTGGCCTTTTTTTCTTATAAATAAATAAGAATAAGTTAAATCTACACCAGTACGCGAATGCTGTTACAATATGCGAGCCTCTATGCAGTCAGAAAACAATATCCACATCCCTCCTTGACACATGTTTTAGATCTTATAGGTCATGCCAAAGTTTTTTGCAATTCATAGACAATTATGAACTAAAGATAGACTGCATAATCTCTTTTATTAAAAAAAAACGACGACACAATTACGATTACATACAATGGGTTAAGTGGCAAACAATCCATTCAGTGGAACCCTATTGGTCTAACTATTATAATATTGATGTACGTAAATTAATAGCACTGAAGAACGGGTTGTTACAAACCCAAAGGCAAAAAAAAACCTGCCTTCGTATATGTGAAACAATCAACTAATATGTCGGTTAAGACTTGAAATATATTTGGCAAGCACGCTGTCTACGTTGTGTTTCAGCATCGTGCTTAGTTTAATAAGGAATCACTTTCTTACAATACAATACAATACAATACAATATGAAGCTTGTAAGTTGTCCGAAAGTAGCGGAACACCCTACTAAACAATATGATATCGGGTTACAATAATACAGAAGTGAATCTTATTTTAATTTAAGGTGATCATAGAGATTGATCTCCAGTACTGATTGTCTTTACTCTTTGCAACATACTCATTCATTCCTTTATGTGTTGATCGTTACTTCATATTGTGAATCGACAGTAACTTGTCCTATTATTCTGGATTAGTACCAGAAGTGGAAACCACTGTAATACTACGTAATTGGACAGATCACCTGAAGGGCGAATGGATATTGTTACACCAGACTTCTTGTTTTTTCTTCCCTTTTTGAAGAGGAGTAAATAATACGTGTATGTAGCGACTGGTTTAGTTCTTCCAAGGGAGTGCTCTGCGGCGGAAAGAGTATGTCTATCTTACACAGAGCTACATGCTTCCAAAACTGCACGGAAATTCAAAGCTTTGTGCCTTGCGTGCTGCGTTGAAGAAAAGGAGCATAAATGAGTGCAGACAGGTCAAAGTACAACATGCAACGAGATGTATGTCCATGCCATCACATCGCAACAGCCAGGGAAGATTCTGCTGAAGTGAGACAAGGCATTTCTAAAAGACCAAGCTCCTTCCCAGACAAAGAAAGGATTTAGGCAGAGCCAGGCAGAGTATTATTCTTCATGGCAAAGTTGACAGGGTTGAGCGAACAGGTGTAATTTCTTTCAAAAAGGAGGCTGCTCTTACAGACTGTGCTGATTAAACACTCCAGATCTATTTGCTCAAGCCCATTTCAGTGTGTTGTAGAGGGAGAGAGAGAGGGAGAGAGGGAGAGAGGGAGAGAGGGAGAGAGGGTTTACAATATTAGTCTAACATTCATTCTATCATGGAAAGTTGGAAATACTATTCAATTAATCCTAATCAAGAAAAACCCCAAAGCCCAGAAAGATTGGATAGTCAACTACTGAGACCTCATACCTTGATTCGTTTAGGCAACAACGGCTAACCTACATAAACCAAACAAACTAAACTAAACTTCTAGAGTAACGTACAGTTTTACACTTCTCGCATCAATGTTCTGGAATCTTTATCTTATCACAGGAACACAAGACAATATCCTCTATCCGTTGCCCTCAAGCTTTTATTGTGTTTCATATTCTCTTGAAAGGCTAAATAGTTCAGCTTGATGCCCTTCCACTTCTACCACAGGCCCACTGCGCAGTTGGCAGGCCGCATCATGAAGCAGCAGCAGCACAAGAGGAGCTACCCACGTCTTCTGTATTTTCTTTTTTTTTTCTTTTGAAATACCGACGTACCTGGATGAGCACAAACAAGGTTTCCCTTCTGTACACATTACATGCCCTAAAGTGAAGTTTTTTCCTTGCAACCCCTGTCTAACATTTATACTGTAAAAAATGCTGAGAATGTGCACTTGCAACTCTAGCTATAGTATGATCATAGTTGAATACGTGGTTGCAGTGGTACCACTATCGAAAGCTTGTTTTTTTTTAGCTGGGCGATTGATCGTTGAAGATGAAATGCCAGTACTGTGGATCCAACTAGTAGCTGCGACCTAGTTAGTGCAACTGAATGTTGACTAAAGGGGGGGACATGTCGAGATACCCATGGATAGTCTGAATCTTGCATGCCGCGATGAGCTGAGCAGCCGGAGGGGCAAGCAACAACATCCTTCACAGGTTGGACAGGTTGCCAGTTTGCTAAACAATGCTAGCCGCAACAGCTGCTGTACATTCAGTTTCTATATTTGGTAACAATCGCAAGAAAGTAGTTGAGGTAGACTGGATACTGGATTATTAGATGGCAAAGTTGCACAAAGTGTAACCGAAAGAAGAAGGAGCACGAAGGAGCACGAATGAGTACGAATGAGCACTGTATTGGAATGATTACAGGTCTTGACGAAGAGAGGGATTCTCTTTTGGCGCAGATTGTTTTTAGTCTTTGTTTCTAGATATTTACTTTACTACTTTACAGGGGCAAATGACAATCAATTAGTCAATCAGTCAAACAAGCAGCCATCTTCACAATAATAATTAGATTGCCTCCTGTATCCTGTATGGCTGCGTGTATTGTGTGTTGATTGATTGGTCTATCCCGTCCCAGTTGTTGGAAGGGAAGAAGATGCTCAGGAGTAGAAAAGCAGCAAGCAGCAAGCACCACTCTTGCGTTGTGCATCTATTTGTTGTTGATGATGATGCTGCTGCTGCTGTTGATTGGAATAGGTAATACAGTTAGCTGATATTATTCCTTTAATTTGATAAGGCTGGCTTCAAGTTTCAGGTAGGGAACAATGCCCCGTTTCATCTCGACTCCTTTCCAGTTTAGGGAGGACCCTGGCGAAAGCCAGAAAAAAGGTAATCTATTGGAAGGGTACTAGTGATTAATTAATTGTACTATATCGTGTTGTATTGGTTCTTGCATAATGAGGACACAAAGAGGCAGAGATGCGAAGATGTCCCTGTCCCGGACCAAGCAGCCCAAGCAGCCCAAGCAGCCCAAGCAGCCCAAGCAGCAGCTCAAGCAGCCCAAGCAGCAGCTCAAGCAGCACAAACGTGAACATATGTTGTTTGACCGTTTTTTTTTCATCTAAATATCCAGCTGCTGCACACACTCGCAAAAAGGCCTTCAAGTAGAGCGAGGCACCCTGATGCAGTAGGGGACGAGCGTGCTGGCCCAATTTGTGTGAATCTTTCAACCTGCTGCTTCTGTGGTTTCCATACAGTTGTTTTCAATAGGAAGCAGATTCTTTTCGTGCTTTGCTTCACTACGTCCACCAGCATGAACTTATGATGATGTTCAATGTATGCTGGCTCTAACTGTGAATATCAATCTCCGCTTTCAGGACCTTGAAAGGTACCCAATTTGGGGGAGAGCCTATAGGGAACATCCACACCCACACCCACACTCATCCCCAGAAATCAACAAGTGTGCAGGGTGTGTGATTCAATGGCGGAGACAG
Organism: Liangdongia dendrica; assembly: GCA_030570475.1. Taxonomy (NCBI): domain Eukaryota; kingdom Fungi; phylum Ascomycota; class Saccharomycetes; order Phaffomycetales; family Wickerhamomycetaceae; genus Liangdongia; species Liangdongia dendrica. The sequence goes on from JAJLVY010000116.1 coordinate 5,529, forward strand.
AAACGGTTTTTCCGAAATCAACACTTATTGAACACCTGTCAAGGAAGAATTTCATCTTGCTGGTTGAAAAGTCATAATAACGGCACCAGATGTTAGTTTAGTAATCCATCGCTTCCGATCAGTTTCCACCACATCGCCAACCGACGGGCATTACTCTGCTGACAGCATTAGTAGTAGTCAATAGGGAGGAAGACATCCAGTACTGAACAGCAGATTCATTATCATTAGTAAACACGAGAGATTCAATCTGAGAGGCCGAGACACACACATACACATACACTGTGGCCATATAGGCTGATCCGATTTAAAACATATAATTTATAAAGCAAGAGAATGAGCTCCTTACAATCAGTTGAGAATGTGGCAAGACTCCTTCAACTACAATAATGTTACCCAATTTGAGACGTGTGAAGATGGTGCTAAACATATTTCTACTAAAATAGGATTAACCATGGTCAAGTCAATTCAAGATTCTCATTGCTAAGCTCATCAACTAGAGAAGAAAAAGAAGAAAAAGAAGAAGAAGAAGGGGAGACTTGTATGAGATTATCTACAGGGTTGACTTATTACTCCCTGCTTCACTAACGTTGAATGTGTGTAAATAATGGAGCCAAAATAAAGTTCATGGATCGAATATTCAATAGGCAGAAGTGAAACAATCTCTGAATGTATGATGGGCTATAAGTACATCCAGATTTGGCTCGTTGCTTCAACCTTAAAAAAATTATAGTTGAAAGAAAAATATAGGGAGGGAGTGTGCAATCAATCATTATACTTTCATATTGTTATTGTTATTGTTAGTTCCTACTAGTTCCTATTTTCAGTTTGGAGAATGCTGCCAGCTGACCTGCCAATGGGGTGCTGGTGAGCAAAAAAGAACAACAACAAGCTGTACAAGCTCCTCCGGCGCTGGTTAATGCCAATGCCAATGCCAATCTCGCCTTTCACAGGCGGGAGCTGTAAAGCTGTAAAGCTGTAGTGCAGTGTGCAGTGCTGCAGAGCACTGGGCACACATAGCTGACACCAGCTGTACGTGGCCTGTTGTTTGTTGCGGTCGATCTCAAGGTCGGCTGGTACAGTACACAAAGGATTTGATTGACAGTACACCACATCCACATCCACATCCACATACACGTCTGGGTGTGTGTCCTCTTGTCCTCTTGTCTCTGATGTTTGTCGTGTCTCCTGCCCTGTCTATGTTCTTCGCGGGGAGACGCTCAATAGAAAGTCATCGTCATCGCCCTCGTCAAACCTTTTCAATCATTCTTCATGGAAGCGAGAAGCGATACTCCTTGTTGTTTGAGAGGGTCCTTTGGGGAAACATTTTTTTTTTTGCACCTGGTGCGATAACAGCGAAGAACATACACAGGGCAGGAGACACGACAAACATCAGAGACAAGAGGACAAGAGGACACACACCTATATAGTCCTAGCTTCACAGATCCAACTCATGAAGAGCACCAGCAACATGAGCATGAGCATGAGCATGAGCATGAGCATGAACATGACGGCATCTCCAAGCAGCTCTATATCTGGTCTGTCACTAGGCTATGCTCTGACCACTGCTTGGTAATCTACTATTTGAATAGGGGATTCTATGTCCCCATGCTTTACACTAACTAGATCTAACATCTGACAAACTTGACATGCGAGATGAGGAGATGAGTATTGCCATTATTATTTTGAGTTTTCTTTTGTTTAATTTTCTGTTGTTTTACAAAAAAGGGATTACTGCACCAGCACCTTATTTGAATACAGGAGATAGCTTTCTATGGATAATGTAAGAGTGGTGATTATGGTATTGAAATAATGGGTCGAATCCTGTCGTAATCACAAGAGATTCAAGAGATTCAAGATATTAAGAAACACACACACACATAGACATAGACAATTAACGTTAAATGAGTGAAGGAAAGTAGTATACGTATCCAATCCGAGAACTCATATTAAAACCTATACTCCATTCACATTGTCATATAGAAGAAGAAAGAACAAAAACAAAACTTCTGGAAACGGAAGAGAGTTCCTGTGGTATTAACCATAAAAACGTTGAGAATCACAGGATGCAGATGCATCACATAATCTGTACCGATTCACACATCACACACATACAATGTGCATGCATAATAGTGCATCTACGAGCGGGAATCACATCAAAAGCAGTCCAAGAGTGGAAGGCGTGTACTAAAAGTATGCCAAGTGTTGCTTCACCAGGAATAGGGGGCTCAATGTGGTTAATGTGGTTAATGTGGGTGAATCATATGCATCATGCATCCTGTCGCATGATGTGCGCACTCCCAAACACAGCAATGCACATATATGCAGACACCAAAGATTTATGTTCAAGTATCTGCAGTAACATGCAACTTATTAGTTCTCTTTATGCATGAAAAATTGATGGATTTTTTTTTTTTTTTTTGTTTTTGCAGAAAGCGAAAAGCGCTGTAATATTTTTAATAATCATAAGTGACTGGTTTCGCATTCTTGCTCTTGCAGTGGGCAGTCCCCCCAGAAGTACACTACAATCAGATACCGTTGGAAAACCTACACTGCACCAGACAGCCTCAGCTGAACCAGGCTTTCTTTTCTTGCTGGATTTTGTTGGTTTATTTTCATTTCTTGCGTGTTTTTCTTCTTTTTCGATCGTGTTTTCATTTTTTTTTTGTTTGTTTTTCATTTTTGATTGATTCATTTTTGATTGGGTTTCTCTCACAACCACAATTTGATATATTGATTGTACCAAAAAGCAAAGAGAGGGAAGCAACTGAACCACAAGAAATATACACACCCACAATTCCATTGCATCGTTATTACTACTCTTTTCGTTCATCTGGTTGTTTCATCTTGTTCTGTTCTGTTGTGCTGTGTTTTTTTTTTTTCCCATCTTATTGTTGTTGTCGTTACACTGATAAAAAGATTTGCCATCATCAGATCTTTACGAGAACACACTACAACACTAAACTCAAACTAAAGGGATAGTCAACACAGAGAAGTGTGTGAAGGAGAGTGTAAGAGACGGAGTCTAAACGCCCAAAACAATCAGACACACAGAGTTCCATTGTTATTCCCGGTTAAAGAGAGAGACAGACTGACATTCTCTGTGTATATTTTACGTTCCGGTGATTAAGGTTGGGTTTTTACAATACACTTTCAATAACCCTAGATTCCAACTACACAAAACCTTGATTTGATTTGTCCACCAGGCATTAACCATCATCCTGGTGCAACAGTCCAATTCACTCCCAGTCCAGTCCAGGGGTTTGTTTTATTTTGTTTTATATCAAGGATACAGCCACTGCGTCTCACCAAAGAAGAGAGAACAAAAAGGAACAAAAAGGAACAAAACAAAATAAAGACTTGATATCACTTGTCATCACAGACTTGTCATCACAGCCAATAACCACTTATCCTGTTGACCATACTTTGTTACTTTGTTATTATTTGAAGAGAGAAGAAGAGAGTCCATTAAAGATAGATAAAGAAGGAAAAGGATATCATATTTATTTATACATGGGAGAGAAAAGCTGAACAAGAGGAATTTAATAGAAAACAAGGAATATCTACAACTCACATCAACCCCCACCCCTACAAAGCAACACAGCACCATGTACACAGACAAGAGTGATGCTCCTCTAGCTCCCAAAAAGACTGCGTTTGTCCACAAGCTATACGCCATGCTCTCAGATCCCAAGCTATCGCATCTAATATGGTGGTCCAGAAAGGAAGAGGATGGTGTCTTTGCACTCCACCCAGGCACAGAGTTCGCCAGCGCCTTGACGAACTACTTCAAGCACGGCAACGTGTCCAGTTTTGTGCGCCAACTACACATGTATGGCTTCCACAAGGTGTTTGACAACAACACTTCATCCACTTCACGCTCAAACAGCAACACAAACACAAACACAACTAATGACAAGCTTAATGACAATAATGACAACCACACATCTAATTCTAATTCTAATTCTAATTCCAACAACCATAGTGATGACTTGATATGGGAGTTTAAGCATTCCACAGGCCACTTTAAGAAGGGCGATGAAGCTAGCTTGGCCTACATCAAAAGAAGGTCATCCAACAAGGTTTCTGATGATGACTCAAAGACAACAACCACCCTAGACACAAGCGCCCTGTACTACCATCATCAGATGCATCATTCAACCTCTGTTTCTTTGGGAGCCTTGGGTCTGAATTCATCATCATCAGCAACATCAACACCAACAGCCGCCGCTATTGCAACAGGAACAGGAACAGGAACAGCTACTACAACCGCACAGTTACATGTTTCCGTGATACCGCCTGCTGGTGCTGCTTTCCAATACACTGATGAGCGTGGCTACGTTCGCTACTTGACTGCTAATGGCGCTGAGATTGTTTCTAGTCAAACAGCGGGCTATTTCCAACCACAACCACAACCACAACAGCAACAATCTTCACAACCAGCTGTGTCTACCCCTGGGCAGACAATAAGCAGTATCCAACGCCATTACAGTTCACCATACCCTGTATCATCTCAACAACAGCAGTTTCAGCCGTATCAGCAACAACAACAACAGCATATTCCAGTGGTTCAGCATGACCGGATGACTTCAGATCTCGCTAGCCAACAGAGGGTGATGAAAATGAAGGCTGAGTACTTGAACAATGAGCTCAAGACTACCAACTCTGATGTCATAAAGTTTTCAGACACGCTGCCTAAGCTTGCTCCAATGATCAAGACTGCTGGTGTGGAATATAGCAGTTCATTGTCCAAGATCCAACAGAGTTTTAATACTAGGGCAGAACAATACAGTAATAGCCAACAGCAGCAGCAGCAGCAGCAGCAGTTGCAGTTGCATATCCATACCCATCCATTGCCACAACAAGTACAAGCACAGACACAACTGCAACAACAGATTATCAGCACATCTCCAATGAGTGCACAGGGCACTACAGGCTGGGGCTCATTTTCAACATCCACTTCAACGAATGGTACATTGATACCAATGTCGAGTCGTTTACCAACAGCAGCACCAATTCCACTGTCTGCTGCTTCAGCATCAGCGTCAAGACAATCCATTCATTTTTGGGAGAGTTCTGGGCAAAGACACCCTTCTGTGTTTTTGGACCCATTGCATCCATCGCCTACACCTCCTGAGATGCTGAGCGATGGTTCTTCTTCCTGTTCCCCTGGTGCTGTGAGAATATCCAGCAGTCCATACAACATGCTTAAGCAACGCACTGGGTCTCTTAATGCAAATATCTATGAGTATGAGTATGAACAGCAGCAGCAACAGTCTTTTATGAACAATAGACGGATGAACAGTACACCATATCCACCTAGATCAGTTCCAGAGGATATGAATCTGCAAGCACAGTCACAGTCACAGGCACAAGCGGTGGTTACGACGACGACTGGAGGGTCTATTCCAAACATTTCACATTTTGCATCACAGTTACGTCCATCATTAGTTGAAGTGCATTCGAACCCAACCTTCCATCATTTGAACAACAGTTTGAGCTCGAACTCGACATATTCTGCAACGATGTACTCTTCGCAGTCGTCGATTTCTTCATTGTCCTCTCGCAACTCTTTGGGCTCGTTGGTGAACTTTGATGATGTTGCCCAGCACATGCACGCTGCACAGTATCTGCATAGGGAGAAGAGCGATGAGGATGGTGGTCGTTCAGGCTCGCATCCAAAGCTTTCTGTGAGTTCACTGTTGAGTTCACCTACAGAGAAGAGACGGTTTGCAACAGCCACAGCAACCACAGCCACAGCAACAACACTAGCAGTAGCAACAGCAGATGGTGATGATGGTGATGATGGTGATGATGATGATGATGATGATGATGATGGAAAGGTTTTGAAGAAGGCTCGCAGCACAGATTTATGAATCAAAGATATACCACTAGGAAAGGGAAAGAGATATATAGATATAGAGAAAAAAGAAGATAAAATATTAAGATCAGAGAGAAGTTTGCTTCTATTTTTTTTTATTTGGACTAATTTATTATTATTATTATTTTTGGGAGTTTCGTTTTTTTATAATATGGATGTGTACGATAAAGATTATATGACTGGAATTCATGTACTGCTCCTTTTATTCTAATAAACACATGCCTTGTATATATTATTATTTATTATTTATGCTTTATCTTTTTATTTTAGAGTCGATGAGCTGGACAAATGATTTCTTTGCAGACTTGACCACAGGCTCATCATCAGAATCAGAGTCGTTGTTATTATTGTTATTGTTATTACTGTTATTCTTTGTATTGTTATACCTCTGAGTATAATTCTGCTGCTGCTGCTGCTTCTTGTGTACATTCAGTCTATTCGAGTTCTTTAGCTTATTCCTTAGGGAGTGCAAAGCCTTTGAATCAGGCTTGACAACTCTATTATTATTATTATTACTATTATTATTATTTCTTTGTAGTGATGAAGACTTTTTAGGCACAGATTTTCCGGATTGGACATAGTCTCCTATCGTTGTAGCCTTGTCGTTTGGATCAGTGTCGTTGTGGGAGAGGGAGAGACCAGCGCCTGTTTGTATTATAGGGAGGTTGAAGAAGTCGTTTTGGGAGACGGCTGTGGAGATTGATGCAGTAGTGGATGTAGTGGAAGTAGTGGTGGTGGAAGGAGAGAGCCATTTGGCAACGTGAGAAGCTGTGGATGCCATGGCTAGTTGCAGCTTAGCCTGCATGTCCTTCTTTGTTTTGATTTCTCTGACGTGGGACATGGCTGTAGTCTTGTATTAATTCTTGTATTAATTCTTGTATTAATTGTGTCTCGTAATGTTTGTTTATAGTTAAAAAATTTTGTAGCTCATCGGCCATAAATATTACTAAGCGGTTAGTCAGAATCTGTTGATTTAGTTTACAGAGCGGATAGCGTGGAAGTGGCAAGTGTAGGATGTAATTGTTGGTATTCTATTGGATTACAGTAGATTAAGAGTGTTTATTACCTCAAGGCCAGTGCCAAGTGCCATGTTGGCTTTAAGGAAGTGTGTGTTTGGTTATAGTGTGTGGTTATAGAGGAAGGGAAGAGAGGATAGTACTGTAGTAGCAGTAGCAGTAGCAGTAGCAGTAGCAGTAGCAGTATTGTACTATCAGTACTAAGTCTGGAATACAAGGAGCTGGAGGACTGGCGAGAAGGGGCAGAGAAGGGGGTAAAGAGGATACCATATAGACTGTAGATATCTTGTGGTGTTATATAATAATTATATTATATTATATTATATAATAGATTATATAATTATATAATACAGCACCAATCCCATTAAGAGAGGATCACCCGATAGGACACCGCAGAGTGGCATGTCCTTCTGCCCAGACAGCAGGGGGGGGGGCCTGCCCAGAGTCCCAGGCAGAGACGCAGGCAGGGCCTCCCGCCTGGCCCACCCCCCTCAGCAGGACAAAACCTGTCAACACCGCATCCATCCCGAGGCGGCTCCCACTATATAAGCATTCGCACTCGCTGGAATCAGCTGTTCTTTACCATGAACGCCTAGCACAACTAGCACAACTAGAACAACTAGAACAACTAGAACAACTAGAACACTACAAGAATATGTTCAAACTATCAAACAGAACAGCCCTCCAGGCCGCAAAGGCCATCAACAAGAGATACCTCTCCATCCACGAGTACCGCTCCGCAGAGCTTTTGAGATCATACGGTGTGGGGACCCCAGACGGTGGTGCTGCAACCACCCCTGAGGGTGCCTACGAGGTTGCAAAGGGCCTCAAAACAGAGGACCTTGTCATCAAGGCCCAGGCACTCACAGGTGGCCGTGGGAAGGGCCACTTTGACACTGGCTACCAGGGCGGTGTCAAGCTTGTCACCTCCCCAGAGGAGGTGCGCGACATTTCCAAAGAGTTCCTCAACCACAAGATCATCACCAAGCAGACGGGCGCTGCGGGCAAGGAGGTGACTGCTGTGTACGTTGTCAAGAGAGCATTCGCACGTACTGAGGCTTACCTCGCCATCCTCCTCGACAGAGCTACCCAGAAGCCTATGATTGTGGCCTCCGCACAGGGCGGTATGGACATTGAAGGTGTTGCCGCCAAGGACCCTTCCGCCATCCACACCTTCCCAATCGATTTGGAAACTGGGGTCACTGACGCCCAGGCCAAAGAGATTGCCGGTGTCTTGGGCTACACATCTTCTGCTCTTGAAGAGGCTGCCGCCACCGTCAAGAAGCTCTACAAGATCTTTGACGAGAGAGACGCCACCCAGGTGGAGATCAACCCGCTCTCTGAGACTGTCGACCACAAGGTGCTCTGCATGGACGCCAAGTTCAACTTTGACGACAACGCCGCCTTCCGCCAGAAGGAGGTGTTCTCCTGGAGAGACCTCACACAGGAAGACCCAGACGAGGTGCTCGCCTCCAAGTCCAACCTTAACTTTATCAAGCTCGACGGTAACATTGGCTGTCTTGTGAACGGTGCTGGGCTTGCCATGGCCACCATGGATGTCATCAAGCTATACGGCGGGTCCCCAGCAAACTTTTTGGACTGCGGTGGTGGTGCCACCCCTGAAACCATCGAGACCGCCTTCAAGCTGATCTTGACCGAGCCTAACGTCTCTGGGATCTTTGTCAACATCTTTGGTGGGATCGTGAGATGCGACTACGTTGCTGAAGGGTTGATTGCCGCAACAAAGAACTTGGGCGTCCAGGTGCCAATCGTGGTGAGACTGCAGGGGACAAACTACAAGAAGGCCTCTGAGCTCATCAAGGACTCTGGCTTGAAGATCTTCTCCTTTGGCGAGTTGGACGAGGCTGCCGAGAAGGTTGTCCAGTTGGCTGATATCTCCCAAAAGGCAAAGTCCATTGGTGTCAAGGTTGACTTTGAATTTTAAAAATACGCGAGCGAAACGTATTATTATTGCAAAGCAGAGTGAACTTGTTTCAACTCTTTATAGTATGAATAATATTTATATATGATGTGCGATGGGACCGGTTTGACACTGGCTCTATTTTCTATTATATTCTTGTAGTGAAGTGAAGTGAAGTGCATCTTTTTTTTTATGTCAGAAAATTTTAAATTCTTTAAATCATCAACAGCACCAAATGCTCAGCATCAAATGCTCTGAACCGATGCTCAGACACAGACTCTTCTCCTCCACCCCTACAAGAGCATCCTCATGGCTCAGCAAAAGGGATGTCAGGCCAGACAGCAACGCTCCCACCCTCGCTGAGAACGAGGACTGGATCAACAGCCTCACACCCCCTCCACAACCATCCTCCCCAGCGGCTCCTCCCCTACGCACACACTTTGCTCACTACAGACCACAGGCTTCCCTCCAGCGCGCTCGCTTCGCCATCAGGGCGCGCGACGCAGCAACACATTCCTTCACAGTCGCACTCCCGCTCGAAGACTTCACCATCGCCTCTTCTGCCTTCTCCTCCAAGTCGCATAAGAACAGACCAAAAGCAGACACGCCCACGGGCTTCGCTGACCTGCGTGTCATACAGCTACATGCTGGCCGCGGAGGACACGGTACTGTCTCCTTCTTCAGAGATGCTGGCCACGCTGTGGGTCCGCCTGATGGTGGCGATGGTGGCGACGGCGGCTCGGTCTACGTACAGGCCATTGAGGGCATGGGCTCTTTGGCAAAGCTTAAACAAGAATACAGGGCACAGGACGGTAGTAATGGTGCAAAGAAACAGCTCGATGGAAAAAATGGACATGACATCCTACTAACCGTCCCAGTGGGTACTGTCATTAGATATATCCCACAATTTGATACTGTTAAAGCGGCAGCAGCGGCGGCGGCTAGTTCCAATTCATCTTCTTCATCTTCATCAACTTCTCCAAAATATATTGAAAACTTGGAAGCCATCGCCCAGGACAAGTTTGAACTAGAGCCTAGCTACTTGCTACTCGACAGACCTAAACCCGAACCAGGACAAGGTTGGATCTTCAAAGACAAGGAGGAGGAATGGCACAAGGACAAGGACTTCTTCATCAAACTCAACAACAAAGTGTCAAAGTACGACAAACAGCTCTCCTACGAAGAAACAACACACGACATCTTCCCCATCGACGGCGTCGACCTCACCCTCCCAACAAGGAAACCAGTCCTCCTCCTCAGAGGCGGCAAGGGGGGCCTGGGAAACATGCACTTCCTCACAAACAACGTGAGAAACCCGCGCTTCGCCAAAGCTGGCCGCAGCAGCATCAGTGGACACTTCATCTTTGAGCTCAAGCTCCTCGCTGACCTCGGTCTTGTGGGGCTCCCAAACGCGGGCAAATCAACCCTCCTCAGGGCCATTTCAAACGCAACTCCAAGAGTCGGACACTGGGAGTTTACAACTCTCCACCCAACAATTGGCACAATCGACACTGGTATCGATAAGCCAAGCTTTACTGTCGCTGATATCCCAGGCCTGATCAAGGGCGCAAGCCAGAATAAAGGTATGGGAATTGACTTTTTGCGCCATGTCGAGAGATCTGGTGGGATCGTCTTTGTCATCTCACTGGGTAACGAGGACCCAATAAACGATTTGAATATCCTCATTGGCGAAATGGGGAACCGTATCAAGGACAAGAACGTCCTCGTCGTGGCTACAAAAGCTGACTTGGAAAACACTCATGACAATTTCAAGCTCTTGCGCGACTACGTCCTCCAACATGACTGGAAAATCGTCCCAGTTTGTGCCCAAAAGCAAGAAAACATCAAACAATGCATCCTCATGATGGCTGAGTGTGCAAACAAACTGTAAATAATGTACATGTTAGAATTATAGAAATATATAGAATTCAGTTCAATTCAAGCATAGTAACTTCTCCACAAAACACCCTCTAAATCCTCCAACTGATCCTCTGTAAACGCCAAACGATCAAATTGCCAGGTATCGGCATGAATCTTTTTGAAATCACTTAAAATGTCCTTCGCTGCCTTACCGACAATCCCTGGTATCGTAGCACTTCTAGCTAAAACTTGAATCTTGCTCAACAACCACTGAGGTGGAGGCGACATGTACGGAAAGGCAGAAACAAACGCACCAACACCAATAACACATCCATGCAATCTAATCGTATCCTCATTACTCAACTTTTTAATATTGGAACGACGCTTCTTCAACTGCTGAATGAAATCACAAACTAACCCTTCTGAAAACTCAATGCTTGGAGAATTATGAATAAAACTCGACAACACTTGAGACGCCTTCATACGAACCTCTAATGATGAATGGAATAACAACTTGGTTGTCGTACTAACCAAGACATCAGTTTCACTATTGCTCAATTCCAAAAAGTGATGACTGAAAAATCGTTCAAGGAACAACAACTGTAACAACGTTTGATGCATTGATTCATAATCTTTAGAAACAAAACTCAAGATATCTCCAAACCACTCGCGTCTATATTTCAAAGCACCAAGAGTTATAAACAGCTCACCAGGCGACATGGATGCCAACTTACACAACTCTCTGTTATTCTCCAACTTCATCAAAAACGGAACAATATAGCATTTCAAAAGTGGTGCCAAAATCATTGGCGCAAACCCAATCGTGGTGTCGCGCAACCAGGTCAACATCGTAGACGACATGTAAAAATATCTCGTCTTCAAAACTTCTTGGACACTTAAACCTTCAGTTTCTAACCTCAATGTTTCAATTTGTGAAAACAACGCTTTAAACTTTTCATACATCGCTTCAGGAAATCTGATTGAAACATCAACACCCAAATCATTGGTGGTTTGCTCTGCAACGAACGCTTCAAAGGAATCGGCACACTCCTTAAAAGCGACATATGATAAAGCTGCACCAAGAGAACCAATTTGACTACGGACAGCTTGGTATGGATGGTCAAATACCAACTCATCAAGCATCTCAACGCTATAGTTGAATCTCCAACCAGCACAAGCAATAAACGCCTTGGCAAACGCAATTCTTGAGCTTTGAGAAAATGCAAGATCAGAGTTGATATCAATAATACTCCCCAACCTTTTTATTCTTTTGGCTAAAACTGGAATTCTTCTAAGATCTAGATGCGAAGGAATCCACCAAAAGAAAACACCCCACACTGGTGAAGTCTCGGGTGATAAATCTGAAGACAATGCTGTATCGAGGAATCTATCTAAAAACTCATCCCTCATAGCAGTATCTTGCTCAGTCGTGTGTCCAGATGCAAGCAACATACCAGCAATAATTTCACATGTAATAATAACACTAGCTTTATCTTCCTTCTTGTAAACCTCTTCAATCAGATCTAGTAAATCTTTAAATGTGATATTGGCATACCCCAAAGAAATTAAATGAATGCTCGAAGAAATAAACTCTGCATCATTGGCTTGAAACACACCATTCACTTCATTCTCTTGAACAAGAACACTAGTAGACAATTTTAACCAATCTTTGGTAATCAAAGAACCAAAATATTCTAATATTTTCTTGTCTTCATCGCTAAACTTGATCTTCAATCGATTCCCATCATTCTTCACCACTTTCAAAGTCTTACCCCAACATAACCAACCTTCATAGGCACGATTATCAAGGAAATACTGTGGATGATCAAATTCCTTGGTTTCTTTAACAAAAGCTTTGTTGAAATTATGAGAAGAATCAATCAATGCAACACCATCTCTAATAAAGTTTTCGTCAAAAGTGTTCTCGAGATTATACTTAAACACAGCAAAATGCACCATCTTCTTAAACAATCTTGCAGAGGACTTGACACATAAATGAACCAACTCTGGATGATGACTCTTTGATCTCTCAATCAATAATTCCAAAACCTTTGTTTTGGTTGGGAACTCAAAGTAAGTTTGAACATGGACCAAAAACTTGAGGTAAATCAATGACAACTTCCAGTGGGTATTATCAGTCTCATAAGTAATCAAGTTATTTTGCAATTGATTTAACTGTTCAAAGTACACTTCTCTCTTGTTATTCTTAGCCGCTTTAACAGTTTCAATTTCCAAATCAATACACTTATCTGGTGGCCTCAAGTTTGAATCAATCTCGCCATGATCAAATTGACAGACATTAGATGGGATCTTGATACTATTAGACATCCCAGAAAGCAATTTTTGTGCAATCTCATTAACATCAGCATTGTCAATCTTAACACAAATAGATAAGATGTCTAAAACCTTATCCAGGTTACTGTAATCTGAAAGTATCTTGTAATACAACTTTTTCAATCTCAACAGTTTCAAGCCAGCTTCGACACCCTTCCAATCATTTTTGGAAATTGCTGTTCTCAATTGAGTTAAAACTAGTTCCATAACCAAAGAGTATGAGCCAATTAGTTTCTTCATAGTTTCAACCAATGCAATTTTGGCTGCAGAATTGATACCATCATATACAGAAGTAGCCAATTGAACGACATCTTTCAACAACAACATATCCAATTTGGTTTGGAATCGATTGGTAGAATGTAACAAAACCCTATGGCCATGGTAATTTTCAATTCTAGCCCCAAGACAAGTTCTAGTAAATGGTTTGTCACGACTAGAAACCTGTTGAATTTTCTTGATAAAAGTATAATCAATAACCAAATCATTATCCACATCAATGGTTACACTCTTGCCAACATCACAGAAATAGGAGTTTATAGTGTTTAACAAAGCCTGGAATAATCCAATGTTTTCACTATGATGTTTGGCAAGAAATTCAAAAGCCTTGTGCAAACCTTGGCCAACCAAGTTTCTCAAGTAGTGAAGATGCCCATAATTGATGTATGAATTTTTCTCTGAAGATGTTGAACCAAAAAAGTAGTCACAGCTATAAATCTTTTGTTCTCTCATAGCAACAGCTGGATTCATGACAGAAGTCAAGTCATTTTCATGAGAGATGGAAGGCGTCAGCATTCTAGAACCAGGAATATCAGAAGGAATACCACCTTGGAAGTTGGACATTGTACCATCGTCAGAATAATCCTTCATAATGGTGTCTCCATTAGCATCATTAGCATCTTGTTTATTGTATGGTATCTCATCACCATCATCAGAACTACCTGTATCATTAGCAGAAATATCAATGTCATTTCCTGTTCTGTGAATTTCTTCAATATCAATGTTCAACTCATTTGGATCAGACTTTGCCAGTCTCAAATTTTTCAAAAGTAACAACTTTTTCTGAAAGCTTGTTGTATTGGATTGTTCAGTAGTTTCCTTGGATTCATAATCAGGGTCAAACAAGATACTAATACCTGAAACTGAACTAAAGATGAAAAACAAGTTCTTAGAAAACTCATCAGAAAAAGTCAAACCATTGACATCAGAAGATTTTGTCAATTCTTCAATAGCAAACAATGTTTCAATAATAACGGTTTCAAATATTTCAACAGCAAGATTGACAGTCTCATTTGAAGGTCTGAACCATTTGAAGTCAAGGTTTTCAGGTTTAAATCTTGAATCATCAAAACGCTGGCAGCCCCATTGATCTTCATATTTGACAGTTGTATTTTCTGCAAATAATCTATTCTCAAGTAGCTTAACGTTTGTCAAAGAATGCAAAGTTTGAGTAATGACATGGGACATGACACCATGTAAAGCGGGATTCTTGACAGATCTGTAGATATACTGAATCAAGTCTAATAATCTTTCGTGAACCTTCAAGATTTCCTCATTACCAATTGACAAGACAGAGGAAAGAACTAGGGTGTGCAAAACCAATTTCTTATCTCTACCAGAGACCGAAAATGTCATATTTCTAACCGAACCTGCACCCTCATCAATTTCTCGTCTAATAGAGGTTTCAAGGAAATCATAATATTTTTGAAACAAAGATGTATCATACTTCACAAGGGCCCCAAATATGTTTGCAAACAAATCCTCATTTTCACCATAATCGTTGTAGTCACCAAAGAGGAATTTGTCAGCAAGGACCTTCTCAAATACTTTAAACTCTTCTTTCCCCAAGGATTGAGTCAAGATCAACACAGTTTGTGTGATTTTGAATCTAAGTTTCTCACTCAAACCAGCTTCAATAATCAAATAAAGCTTCTCAGCAAAAACCTTCAAAATTTCATTAAAAATCTTTGTTGAAGCCAAGAAAGCCATTTCAGTCAAATATTCATCTGGAACAAAGGTTTCATTGGGGGTCATTCTCATAAACTCAATATGCTCTTGAATATATGGGATAGTGTTACTTTCGAAAGAGCAAAACGTATCTTCAGTTGTAATATCCTTGAATGGAATCAAGCTCGCAACGGTGATGAAAGAGTTGAAAACATTATTTGTTAATGTCAAATCATTAGCACCAATTTTGGAAATCAACAATGACAATATGTTTGTGATGTGGATTCTATAAATCTTGTCATTGATCATATATCTTGAAACTTCAGTAAATTGTTTTAGTGAGACAGTTAAACGATGGGTTGAATTGATAAATCGATCAGTCAAACAGTCATAAAGATCAACAATGATTTTATCAATAAGTAATCTCTTTGTAGTAGACTCTAAATCACACAATCCACTTATAGCAGCAATATAGTAATTGGAAATAGAGTCCCTTTTCGCTTGACAACCAGTTTGCAAAACATCTTTAAAAACTAGAGTGATATCATCATTAAGTTTTTCTGTTAATCTAAAGTCTTGAGGGATATGACAGTCAGGATCTTGCTCAGCTAAAGCTCTTGCGTGATAAGCCTTTATGAATCTATGGCAAAATTTTGCAATAGGACTTGACCAGGTACCAGTATTTGACGGATGAACATATGTGGTTATTGAGTTTAGCAACAATTTCAATTTTGACAAAAAATCAGTGTACTTTGAACCATTTATTGAATAAACCAAAATCTCTGAAAACCCACCAAAACTAGTTAGTGTAAAGTCATTTCTCAAATAATTTTGCAATTGGTTGAATATGAAATCAATTTGAACTTCAGTAAATATACCAAATTTACCAACGTTGATCAACTTGAAGATTTTGTCTGGAGTTGCGCTATTGTTAACTTGTTTGTATAACCCCGAGTTGATTTGACCAATGATGTTAGCCAAATGTGAAGCCAAAGATTTTTGCCTCGAAGAAGTATTTGACCAAATATGAAATAAAGATGGCAAGAAATTCAAGACCGAGTATTTTTCAGTCACAACAGGTTTCATTAAACCAACCAAAATAAGCAAACTAGGAAGAGAAGTTGACAATGAGTATCTTGTTAATGAAAATTCAAAAACATCATTAATGGACGCGTCAGTAAAGAAATGAGACGACAAAGCACACAATTTGATGATATGTTTTTCCAATACCTTGTCAGTGAAGTCGTATGCAGGATCAACTTCTGGGAAAAACATTTGGCAATATGAAAGTAGCTGTTTGTGATCTAATGATAATAGACTATTTTCAACAAGTAGCGTTCTGTAGCGATGTGTCAATTTATCAAATAGTTGGATGAACAATGAGTAGTTGATCTCTTGACCTTTGGATAGTGCCAATTGGAAATAAACCTTAGCCAATGCGGCTCTTAGAGTTAATGGGATATCAAACTTCATCTTTAAACACGTTTTCAATTCATTAGACCAATGGTTAACGCTAACAATGGCTGCTGATCTTGGGGAAATCTTACCAATCAAGCCATTCTTGAATTCATTATCAATATTCGTACCTTGTGTACCTTCGTCATCGTCATCATCATCATCAAATGTCAAATCAGTGCTATAAAAATCGGTCTCCAAA
>JAJLVY010000117.1:0-22021 GCA_030570475.1 Liangdongia dendrica
TTGTTTATCAGCTTCTTCTTGCTTGAGCTCGGCAGCCTTAGCAGCAGCAGTGGCAACCTTAGCTTTAGCAGTGGCAGCCTTAGCAGCAGCAGTGGCAGCCTTAGCAGCAGCAGTGGCAGCATTAGCTTTAGCAGTAGCACTACTGGCCACAACAGCGGCATTGCGAACAGTAGTCTTGGTATAATTATCATTAGCGTCAGGTTTACACAGAGCATCTCTGCGTTTGCTGACTTCTTCATCAGTGGACGAATGATTTGAGAACCCTGCTTCAGTTGTTTGATTAATAACATCAACAACAGTTCTATTGTATGAGTAATTGCATAGATAGTGAGAAGAGAGTTTTGGTTGTGATTTATCAGTTATTCCTGAGACATGCTATCTATAAAAGCCTGTGAGTGTGCCCTCCAGCTTAACCCTGTCATCGTTTGTCCAGTAACCAGACATGGTGATCGAGTTGGAGTTGGGGTTGGAGTTGTGACAAGTGGTGAAGATCAAATGGCAAACTGCTAGCCGGGTAAATCTGTGTCTAGTAATAATCGTTGATTGAAAGTAAGTATATAATTGGTCTTTTGGTCTTTATATAGAAGAAAGGTGGCGAGCGCAGTTTTCTGTTGTAGAGTGTGTTCCATCCATGTCGCACAGTGTAACCATGAAACCTCAAGTTACATATTATATAATATACACCGTATCTGTTAAAAAAAGAATGATACAATGTTGTTACAAGGATCTTTACAATCTACGAAGGACATGGATAGAAATTCAAGAAGCAAAACAGGATGTTTTCTAATAAGAATATAATCAAGTCTTCATAAATAATTAACTGATTAGTCTGATCGACTTTAACTCAGTGATCCTTTAAAATCGAATTATACAATTTCCACCTACAATAAACGTTATTGTTAGATATATGCACAAGTATACTTAAATTGCAATTCCAACTGTTTTTTTCTTCTGGTTTATCATAGACTATTCACACTAGAGTAACAATGGCACAACCAGAAGAAAACAAGAGACTAACAGACTAACCAATCAACCAACCAACAGTTCACTATCCCCAACTGAATCTGGAAATGCTGATGTTTCCAGTTAGTCCCACCAATCCTCCTCTCCACTACATCCCCCTCGTCGGAGGCTCCATCCCAATCCTAACAGAGCTCATCGACGTCTACACCGAAATCGCAACATACACAGACGACTCATACACTACGCTCTTGCCCGACTTTCCTGTCGCCAAGGTTGAGAGCATCGCCACTGAGTTGCCATGGTACTTCTCCAGACTGGCCTCCAAGTTGGCTGTCGCTGTCACTGAAAACGTTGTCCTTCCTAGCTCCACATCAAAGATGACATAGTTGTTAAACCTGTTGAGCCTGTCCAACTGGGTAAGCAGCGTGTTCACCACTCTAATGCCATAAGCGTTTTCATTGCGCTGCATCAACAACTGGTCGCGGATTTGACGCGCCACCAACTACGCTTGATTAGAATTCCAATACTGTTGAGGTCTAGGTGTCTTATTATTTTCCGTCATTGTTGTTGATTTAAGGGTTCGGTCTTGTATTCTCGTCCTGGCTTATTTGTTTCGTCTTTGGATAGGATTTCATTATTATAATTTTATGACTTTTAAACATGATCTGTGTGATGAGCTGTTTTATGGCTATTGGCCGTAGCTGTGGAATATTGTGTAAAGCTACAGAGGAAATAAGTATAGTGTCATCATTATCATTATCATTGAACTTCATTTGGTGCAATATCTGGCAGATGGCCCGCATCTGTTGTGACATCTTGTGATCTGTTTGTTGTTGCAAGGAGAGCATTGAATATATAAAGAGTAATAGTGGGTGCAACGAACTTTTCACACAAGGGAGTCACGTAGCAAGAAGACGGCTGTGAGCAGCATGCAGTAGATGGGGAAGAGGACCTTTGAGTCGACTGCGTATTTGAATGCGGAGGCGAGAGTCTCGTAGCACGTCTT
This sequence comes from Liangdongia dendrica, assembly GCA_030570475.1. Lineage (NCBI taxonomy): Eukaryota > Fungi > Ascomycota > Saccharomycetes > Phaffomycetales > Wickerhamomycetaceae > Liangdongia > Liangdongia dendrica. The sequence continues at coordinate 1,970 of JAJLVY010000117.1, forward strand.
GGTGGCACATAGGAGGAGGGAGAGGAGGACGACTGATGTTGGTTCTGTGTTTGAGAGGATGAGCATGGTTAAACCTGTATTCTTTACTGTGTATAGGTATAAGAATATATTGCAGGGAGGGGAGAGGGGTGCGACTGTTGTTTTATAAAGGAGCAACTGCTTGTTCACCTTCAGACGTGGATCATATCATCTCATATAATACCCTCTGAAGTTCCATTAATACCCACCATTGTGCAGTAGCCGCACAACTACAGCAACCGCATGCACCCAACTTGCATATGCACCCATGATACGATAACAACAAAAAGGGAAAGGAAAGCGAGACCAAAAGAGGGTTACATATGGTGACACAAAGCGGTAACTAACAGCGAAGTATATGGTTGGTTGATTGGTACAGCCACTACACAGAGTCTATCCAAGAGACATTGTGACATTGACACATAGCACTATAATTAGTAGATCAGGTAGAGCAGTATCAGTAGAACGGTGCCCAGCCCAGGTAGATCACAGCCAGGTTGCGGTAGTCCGTCGCCTCCTGGATCAGCTCCTGCACAGATGCCTCCACGCTTAGCCCGTTCCCTGTTAGCTTGTGCTCCACGCCCTTCACAGCACGCGCAGCATCAGACCCATCGCCCTCCATAATCTTGTTATTATTATTATTATTCCCCGTAGTATTGCCACTAGTGCTAGTACCTGTGTTCCCACTCCCAAACTCCTGGAGCTTCTTGCGGCGCACAGGCGAGATGGCCCACGAGTACAGCGGATCGTACTTGAGCACGTCCAGGATGCCCACAATCTGCTCCACATTCTCACGCAACACCCTAAACACCTCCTCGCACCCCTTTTTGAAGCACCCCTCCACACCAGTCACACCCAGACCATCAACCATGTCTCGTGTGAGGCGGAAGGGCACAGTCTCCGGCACTGGAAGCAGTTTGCCCTGGTCAAATGCCACCCCGAGATCAATATGGATCGGCTCGCCGCTCGTCTTGTCCACAAGGATATTGTTCAGGTGGCGGTCTCCCAGCCCAAGCATATACCCGACAATAGATGTCGTCACGATCCCACGAGTGTAGCACTGGCGGCTCGCAAACCACGCCTCAACATTGGCAAATGTGTCGTAAAAGAAGTGACGCATCGTAGGCGGCGTCGCTTTTGCAATCTGAAGGTATGTCGCCACGCGCTCCTTGCTACTCCTCCCTTGAACCTCCTTCATCAAGCCACGCGCCTCGTCGAACGAAACCTTGTCGTGTCTGTGCAGTGGCCTCAAAATATCACTCAGCGCAAGCGAGTGCGACACAAACTCAATCATCCCAGCCTGTGGGCCCAGTGGCACAACCTTGTACGTGCGGATCCTCAATTCACGCTTACGAGTCGCCTCGTCGTCACGCAAAATCAGATTCACCTTCTCAAAAACCTGCTCCATGATCGCATCCTGTCGCAAGTCATCGCTGCTCCCCTTCAGCAGCATCTTGTGCACAGACCCATCAGTCAGCCTTACTTTCAAAATTTTGGGCAAACTAATACCAGATGGTGAAATCTGTACAGTTGGATCAACAAGCTGGATCCGGGGCAAAAAGTCGTATTCACCAGCAATAGATATTGGCAAGTGGTTCATCGTTGGTAACGGCAAATTCAAACTTGCAAGCCTGTTGCACCAGAAATCACCCATCTTCAACGTCGACAGGTTCAGCCTGCGACTCGTTGCAATCGAAACCTTTTCAGTAGCCAGTGTTATCGCATTGGTGCTCATCTGCTGGATCGGATCAAGAACCTTCTTCACAAAGCCTGCATTATGATGGTTGTCCTTTGAGAGCGTGTTCCACACTTTATCAGCAGCAACACTTCTTGAATTAACAGTAGAATCACGTTTGGAAATCTCATACAGCTTGTGCGCCCGCAAATTCATAATGTTGTACAACGAATGGTATGGGTGCTTAAACCCAATCGAAACTAGCAGTTGTTGCAAAACTTGTTGGAACAATGTAGCCTCATCAGACAACCTAGACACAAGCTGGTTAATCCATGGAATAAATTTGTGCCCTGAAACTTTTGGAACCTCATTGTAAATAATATTGTTCATAGGCTTGTCGTCAGAATACTCCAGCCACAGCGCACACAACTTGTCAACATCTTGGTCATCATACTCGTCACCTGTAGCCAAAGTCTTCAGGAAAAACTCAACAGCCTTCTCAATACAAACCTGTCGGTTGTTCTTCAACAGGTCATAACTCTCCTTATCGGCTTGCATCTGTAGCTGGATCCTCTGATAAAACCTTTTGGCATCCTTGCGTTCACGTTCAGCAACACTCTTGTCCTGGATCAGCACCTTCAAGTCTCGCAACTCACTCTGCTTGGAAATTAGCAGCTTTTCTTGTCTCTTAATCTCCTCTTCAACCCCAACAAGCTTGATCTGTTTATAGCAAAAATACCCCAGCTTGTGATAAATACCAGCTTGCTTCTTCAAACTAGAAACAGACCCAATATCTTTAATAGACACCCGCACATAATTAGACATGATATTCTCAAATTTCTCCTGTCGAGATTCTGACGTCCATTCAACCAAGTACGAGTTCAAAACACTATCCTCAATCTGGAAAACAGCATGCTTTTCAACCAACTTCTTAAAAATACCACTACTGCTGCCAACACTACTATTCATCAAGTCTTTCAGCATCGCAATCGGGATAACAGTCTCACCTTGCTTCCACAAAGTGCATGCAGAGTCAAAAGTTGATAATCTCTTCAAAATTGGAAACACAGACACTTCAGAATACACTTTCTTTTTCACAACACCATCAAAAAATGACGACGAATTTATAGCCTTTTGGTTCTCGTTGTTTAGTCTTGCTAGCTCGCCATACCTCAGAAATTCATGTGCCATCAGGGTGAGTGAATTGTCAAGTGTAAACAGTTTATCATTGATTTTATGCAAATTCTCCATTAAAATCTTTCTCACCAATAGCAAATTATCAACATCCTTAAATGAAACATGCTTGAACCAATTAGACGCATCTCTATCAACACATGCCTTGGTCAGCTGCAATGGATGTGAACTGGTTATGTCACTGATTGTGGTCAAGATACCCAGCTTTTTCAACATCGTTGCCCCTTCGCTCTCATTCACAACATTAACCAATAGCCCTTCACACAACGTCTTTGCATCTGAGGGTTTATCATGGATACCTTTCAGAACTTTGTAAATCATTTCATTCTCCCCATCTATCTTCTCAGGAGCTGGGATATCCCACTTGTTTAGTTTCCAACTCCACTCATAAACACTGGAAACCTTATCTTCAGGAGACATGAAATCATTAACCAATTCAGACAGACCACTCAAACTATTAGAAGCCAATGATTTCAGCAATTGCACTCTAGAAAACAACCCAGAATCGTTCAACGCAATAGAAGAATCATAAAACGCACTGTTGAACATGATGCTTTCCCATGACTTATCTGCAGACTTGTTGAACATCATAGCAGCGTAATCCAGTGACGGCTTCACAGGCAACCCATACAGCAAGTCAATATCATCAAGCTGTTCATAAATGTCAGACAAAACTTTGGACTCTTGACTCCACTTGCCAACTTTTCTATATATTGGGTCCGTATAGTAATCCTCATACAACAGTAACGCGAATTTGGAAAGTCCAATCTTGCAGGCAACTTGGTAAACCTTGGGAATATCAATGTTTCTGTAAATCTTTTCAAACTCTTTAACACCTTCTCTATGGCCTGCCCTGATCAAATAAACCAAGTTTAAAATTATCTTGAGCTTTTGGTTCTCTAGTTGAAACAAGTCATGGCGATCCAAAATAGTGGTTATAAACTTTATAACCTGGTTCAAACCAACATTATCAGACCAACGACTGTAAAATAAAATCAAATTGTTCATAATCTTAAGAGAAAACTGTGGGTACTTTTGGATATATGATTCCAAAGGGTAAACAATTGTGAAATTAGGAGACAGCTCAGAAAGAATAGACATGGAGATTCGTTCACACCACTCTTGCCCAGGCCATTCAGAAACACGGGAGTCAAGACAGAGCTTGGCCCAGTCATCCTCTGCCAAGACATCATCTGAAATCAAAGTCGTTGTGAATCGATCAATTGGCATTAGTTCTTTGACATATGGGGCAAGATGTTTGGTAAAGTCTATCACTGACTTGATCTTTTCCGGTTCTGTGTTGTGCTCAAAAAGAGCATACCCTAATATAGAATCAATATGTATCAGCTCTTGGACATCAGTGCTCGAGTTTCTGATCTTCAACAAGTCGTCAAATATTGGGCATAGGTTATTAGTATTGTTTTCAACATTATCTTCAACGCCTGTTTCAAACTCAGATACACTATTATCCAAAGTATTTCCAAAACAGAGGAAATATTTACCCAAGTACTTAGCTTTAAACAGAGTAAAACCATCAGAAACGTTTTCATTCAGAGGCATCAACACTTTTGCAACTTGTTCAGAAGGAATAAATTCATCGTCAAACAAGATTGGCTCAGTGGTGCAATCCAACAATAATGAAATAACTTGGAATACAAGGTCCTTTAACTTCTCAGAACCACCTTTAGCAATATATTGTAAAGCATAGTCAACAGTATCAAGTTTTAGTTTGTATTGTTCGTTATTGATAATTGAAAGCAAACCAAAGATCAAACCAAACAAGTCACTTTTAGATGGTAAAACTGGTACATAACTCAACAACTTATCCTTCAAGTTGACATCCAGATCTCCACACAGGCTTTCAAATTTTGCACACTCATAGTAAATTGAGATAAGTGCTGCTGGATATAAACCGGAAGCACTGATATTTTCACCCTTGTACATATCCAGAACCACACCAATGACTGTACAGACATCATTATGAATGTGCTTATTGGACAAGAATGGAGTGAGAATGTCTAAGACAGTTTCAATAACACTTTCATTTTGAAACAGCTCAGTTGCAAAAATAATTAAAACTTTCAATCTTCTAATCGCAAGTAATTTTTCGTCATCATTCAAAGCATGCTCCATATCCTTTAAAACAGATCTAACAAGAAATTTAACACTTCCAAGACTTAAACAGCTCCTATATTCAGTCAGTTTCATAACTTGATGAAGAACAGTTGACATATTAACGGAAACATGAACACAATGGTACAACTCTTTAGAAGTTTTGGAAACAAGTTTGTTCAGAAATGGTAACGTTGACAAGTTTGGAATGTACTTAAAAAAACTCGCTTCCTTCGATAAATCACACAAGAGCAAGAAGCGATAAATTATGAAACATGCTTGATGTTCCATCAAAACCGAATCGTAAGTGTCAAAAATCTCCTTTTCAACTTCATGTTTTCTTCCATTCTTGGTGAAATGCAATGGAACCATGTATGATATAGACGACACCATCAAGTCAACATCTTCAATACCCAAAGTTTCAGTCAAAGTATCACCAACACCACGAATAGTTGTACTGGACTTGTCAATGGAATAAATCAAGTACTTATCCTTTTGAAGAAAATCAACCTGTTCTTTAAACCCCAAAAGCTCAAAGTCAAATTCAGTCAAAGGCCTTGCAAGATATTCATGCCAGTATTTGAACAACTCAAGAGTGATAATAACGGAATCTTTGAAACTTGAGAGATTGTAATTCTCAGCACATTTATAAAATGACTCTGAAATATAGGGCTTGAAGTTGTGAAAACTGTTGTATTTTAAAAGGTGACACAGTGAACGAATCAAAAACACATAGGACAAAGAGCTGATACTTGATAACATTTGGCAAAGACAACATGCCATTTCACAGCACAATTGTGGATCAATATAAGATGATAAGAACTTGTCATAGAAACGTTCCATAGCTTCAGCAGAATTGAGTGAAGCCATATGTTTCAATATAGACTTCTTTGAAGACAACATTGTAAATTGTGTAGAGTTCTCCAATAGCAAAAAGGTTGTATCCAAAACATCTTTAGAATTTGTGATTCTTTCCAATTCAGTATAGTTTTGCATATGAAATAAAAACCTCACAAAGTAAATCAATGAATTCTCTTCAGCAATTAGCTGTTTCTTAGCTAAACCAAAAATCCAATTATAAATATCAGTGAAATCACCACTCAACTCATCCGATAATTTCAATAACCAAATTTCTGTAAAAACGTTAAAAAAATTAGAAGTAACTGAAATAGTGGTAGCTGATCTCTCAAATTTATATGACGCTAACAGATTGTTACCCAACAATCTGATAATCTTGGTCAGCAAAAGTGATTGTAACTTTGCAATTTCAAGGGTGTGCAAGTAATCAACAAGCGTGAAGAGACAGTACAAAAACTGTTCAGGTTTCAACTCCGATAAAAATTGGACAGCTTTACCAACAGTTGCATTAAGAGCTTGACCAGGGTTGAACTCAGAACTGAAATTTAGCAATAAAAGCAAAGCAGCTTGCACATCAACCATTGAATATTCAAGCTCAACACAAGATAAAACATTTGTAGAAGTTGCAACTTGCTTTTCTTTTCTAACCTCACCAAAATCAGTAAATTCATCATCCATCTCTGTAGGCTCAGGTGAAGAATCAATATATTTATTTGTAACAAGTGATATCAATTCAGTATAATTAAAATCTTCAAGGAAAAACACTACATCTCTTGTTATTTTGAACCGGTTCAAAGCTATAATGATTTCAAAAGCCTCTTCATATGTGGATGCAGAAACACTTTCCAACAGTCTCCTAATGTCATACTTCAGTCTATCAGATGAGCTCTCTAATTCTGGTACTGGATGAATAATTTGATAGATTTGGATACTAATCCCAATCATTTCACATAATCTTGGTTGAAACCCGGGTTTATTTAACGAGTTCAATAGCTGCAGTAACTTATCAACAAGTCTATCAATACACTTGTTATTAACTGGCAAGTGTGCACCAATGATGTTGAACTTTGTTGTTGTAGCATCCATAGTAGCAGTTTTCAATATTTTGTCAACATACATTTGCTTTTGTATCCATCTTTGTTCCATAGTTTGAAAACAACCAACATAGTTAATTTTTGATGCAGTATAATAAAGATTTGGCGTTGGCGTACCAACTAACCAATTCATAAAATTTGGTAAAACTGATAAACCTTCTTGTTCAGATAAATCACTCCATTTAGAAAGTAACCAGTCAACCACTTTATCACCAGATTTCCGCTCCTGAAAACTGAGATTCTGACCATATTGTGAAATAGCTATCCAGAGCAGCAAAGAGTCATTGGTGAGCTTTGAAGGGCCATTAATTTCTGACATTTCAAATAGACTTTCAAATTGTTGCAGCAATGCACGATCCTTAATAATGCTATTCGTGTTAGAGACAACCTTGATCAATAGTTGGGATGCAATAGAGGACAAATCTTTCTCCTTCAGCATTTGAATATTTATTCTGACTATTTGGTCAAGAGTTTCATCATCAAATAAGATACCAGACTCTATTAATGATTTCAAAACCAATGAAATCCATGGTGCCAATGTAATGTTTTCATAATTCTTAATTATGGATGCAATGTTTAGATCGGTGGTTATCTTGTAATTTTTAGAATAAAATGCCAATAGTTGGAGACCCAAGGTTTGGATCTCAACATCAGGAGAGTCTGTGAATTTGAGAAATACATCAACCGGATTCTTGGAGTTCTTTAACATACCATCAATAGAAAAAGCGTCTAGCCTTGTTTTCTTATACACCCTTTCAGTCGGATCCTGTTGTAGGGAATAATAAGCATCAATGAGTTTTGCCAATGACAAGATTGATAACCAAACTCTTGGGTCCCTATTTTTCAATTTCATAGAACTAAATTCAAACCATGAGCTTGTGATTATATTCTCTGTAAATTCTAAATCATCAATAATTAGCTTAGCAGTTGACCTTGTTACTGTTGTAATGCTAGTTTTGATGAAAAATGACAATTCATTTCTAAACTCTGCATCAAAAGTAATATTGTCAGCAACATTCAGACAGTCCAATATTCTGGTTTTCATAAATGATGGACAAATCAGTGCGAATATTACCAATTGATCATGCACAGATTGATAGTTTGAACTTGTTAAAATGCTAGCAACTTTAATAATTGACTTCATAACCTTGATGCAACCAGAGACGTATTCAGTAGAGTTAAAAACGATAAAACTGTTTGCAATTTCAAGCATCAGATGTGTACTTGAGTTTTCTCTTTTCAAACCGATGAAGTATTTTTGAAGTAAATGGTTCAACTGTGTAGAAATACTGACAATACATATATTAGGCACTTGCAATAAGCAATGCAATGATAGAACCAGTTCCAGAGTAAGCTTATCACTGTGATCTTCCAATTGTTGTGAAATAGCACTGATAATGTCCTTGGCTAATGCAACCCAATCTTTTTTGGAGATGTGATCTCTATGCTCATTGACAGATAATAACTGATACAATACAACCGAACAGTTGAACAACAGAGGAGTAAACAATTCATTGTTAAAGCCCAATATTCTTGATGAGACAAACTGATAAATCACCTTCACAAACTTGTACTTCAGCTTGTCTGGTTTCAATGCTATTAACCGCCTCAGAATATAACTTGCACTCTGAAGTCGTTGTTCTGTAGCGCTTGTTTGGCTCTTGAGGTATGCACCCTTTTCATTATCAATAAATGGCAGCAAGCTTTCAGATACTGCTACAATATCCTTCACAGAAAAGTCCCTATTTGTAGCAGTGATTGATTCCAGTTCATTCAAAGCATCATTCCTATCTTTGGCCTTGGTTGAGTCCAACTTGACTTAAAAAAAAAATAATGGTTATTTCGAGATCACCTTAATATTCAACAAAAATCAATCAACATTAACCCACTCGTTAGTTGGAATATGACATTCCTGTTCATTATCAGCAGCTGTTAGAGGCTCTTGAATGGTTTATTGGTTTGTTCAGTTGAAGTTGCCAGTGGGTTTTCAAAAAGTCGATCTAAGAAATGACAAACAAAGAATATCAGACAGGAGAATTAAATCTTAGAAGTTGATGTGATGCATGTGGCATAGAGAACAGTCTGATGGATGTACTCCACTGACCATAGAGTGAATTCCAGTGAATGCCAGTTGATTAATATTGTAATACACCTTTTACAGAGCTGATTTCAAATTGGAACCGATAATTCACATCTCGTTTCCATGTTAATATGTTAATATAATAGTATATAAATATTTAGAAACTTCTACAAATGAAAGAATAGTTTACATATTTTGTATTAACTTCCCCCAAATGTAGTATAAGTTCAATGACATTAAATTAGACGTGTAAAATGAATCTTTGATTTAACTTAAACAACGACACCAGAGTTAGAGGCAATACGTGGCCACAAGTCAGCACATTCCTTACCAACTGGGCCAGTGATAGCAGAACCTTTCATTTCACCCTTTGGATTGACAATGACACCGGCGTTGTCTTCGAAGTACAAGAAGACACCATCCTTACGTCTCCATGGTCTAGCTTGACGAACAACAATGGCTGGCATAACCTTCTTTCTCAATTCTGGCTTACCCTTCTTAACGGTGGCCATGACCATGTCACCAACAGAAGCAGCTGGCAATCTGTTCAATCTAGCACCAGTACCCTTAACGGCCATGATGTACAAGTTTCTAGCACCAGTGTTATCGGCACAGTTGATAACGGCACCGGTTGGTAGACCTAACTATATAAATAAATGTTAGTATTCCAGTTCTTGAAGTATAAAGTTGTCAGAGTACTAAAAGTTTTCAATATAGAAAGAAGCATTTAATCTGGTTGTTTCTGGTTCAAAATTTGGTATTGTAAAAGCCGTAAAAGAACTGTAAATGTGGTTGTGTTTTTCCCCATTAGACTTATTATAATGCTATTATTAATTCCCATTCTTTCATTCCTTGTTCCTCTATTGCATTCTTCTATCATGGATCCAATCCAACAATAAGTTCTTTCCCAAATATGCTCTGCTTTTTTTGTTCTTTTGAAATATTGTAAAAACTTGCAATGATCAAAGTGTAGTGAAACAACCAGACTGTTCTCGATATCGACTTGTGTACTCCCTCATTCTAATTCACATACAGAAATTCTGAATTTGTTACCTGAAGCACCACTCCCAGACATTTTTATTTGATGTTATGGATATTACAATAGGAATCTGATGAGTCTGTGTTTGAACAAATTTGATTTTTCACAAAAGTTAGCGTTGCCTGGATTTGTTTGATGTTGCGCGTATCACAAAAACTCAACACCGCCAGAAGTCAAAGGGCAAATAGCAGAGAACGCGTGACTGCATTTCAAACAGTTTTATGGTGTCTGGATGAGGGAAATAATACACGTGATATGGGTTAGGGTTATGAGAAGTGAGTTAGGGTTGAGACCTTATTAATATTAATTATTATTACATATATTGTTCATTGTTTATCTTTCAAGCGTTTTATCATCAACCAACAAGAGACACTTGACTGTTGCCACCCTTTGCCACCCTCGAAGCGATTATGGAGAGAAGTCTCAGAAACAAGAGGCACAGGGAGGCGTCACCGTCTATGGTGGTGCATCGCTCGACTACACGCCACAAGAGAACAAGACCCAGAATCGAAGATGATGATAATGGTTATGGTTATGATGGAGAGGCAGAAGGGGAAGGGGAAGGGGAGTATGATGCTGATTATATTCACGATGATTTTCTGGGTTTGAATGAAGACGAAGACGATGACGATATCCCATACACACTCTCTCGTTCTGCATCTCCTTTTGCCGAGGAGGATGATAGCATTCAAGTGATTAATGTGCACCGCGCTACACCAAACCCTCTGCCTGTACCTGTGGATATACAAGAGGTTGATGATAACGAAGATGAAGACGATGACGATGACGATGCCAAAGAATACTATGTCATAACCGATGACGAGGAGGAAGAGGATTATGGAGAACACGATGGGCAGAGTAAAGTTGGTGCCAGAAAGTCGGTTTCAGAACTATTAGAAGAAGAGTCGAAAACAAGTCCCACAAATTTACAAAATGCTCATTGTGCAGTCTGCTTTGAAAGCCCCAAGGAAACATATATCCTCCCATGTGGTCATATATACTGTGGTGATTGTGTGTTCAAAGCACTGAGCTGTACCAAACAAAGCACCAAGACTGGTGGGCCTTGCAGTTTGTGCAGAAAGTTTACACCGTACAAGAAGATCATTTTGGGTATTTTTAAGAAGAAGAGGAAAGTTGCAGGTTAACCGAATATTGGGATCCAATGGCAATAGAATATATATATATATATATATATCCTGATACACTATTCGGGAGCGTATTGGTTTGATGGTGATGAGCTTCAACCTGATTGTTGTTTTGTGTAAATGTGAGCTGCATTCACTAGACCAAAAAAAAAGAACAGACAATTATAAGGTGTGTTTAAATGGTTTATATAAACACTTTCCATTTTGGTATCATATCACACATCACACATCATTACTTGCTTTACATTTGCTATCCATCATTTTGCTGACACTTATTTTTTTATTTTTTTGAGCGTTCAATGTCTGACAAGTTCAATTCAACAACTAATCAAAGACCAAAACTCGAAAGGAGATCAGCATCAAGAATCAATAATGGAATTTATAATGGAATTGGAGTGCAATCGTCACCTGGTGCGCTAAGAACTGTGTACTCAAGCAGAAGCGAGGTCACGGAAGAGATTGAAAGGATCACTGAGTGCACAAGACTGTTTTTGTTGGATAACGATTCATCCGATCCAAAGCAATCAACATTGCCTGAACCATCGCTGTCGCCATGGTATGAACAGCGACCAATATCGTCCTCTCCTCCAATCTCAGTGGAAGCATCACCATCAACTCCAACTCCACCAACTTCGCCAATACCACAGCAAATTAAGGAGAGAAAACATTCCACACGAGCGCTAGTAATCGCACACAAACACAAACCCAAATACAAGAGAAAATCAAAAACGAAACCACAACCAGAACCATCCACCAGTGCTATGAGGCATAGAAGCCTTTCTTCATCTTCATCTTCATCTTCATCACTTCCATTAGATGATAAATTTGTGAAACGAGGATACTTTAGAGGCTATTTCAACAACAGACAATTCAAATGTGCATACGCTAATAAAAGTGATGGTAGGTGCACCAGACAAGATTGTTACTGTCAACACCTCCCAGTTGTAAGGTCTTCATTGAGGAATTTTTTTACTTTTGACCAGTGGTTGTCTAAAAGGAGAGAAGGGGAAAACAGTGATGATGATCACTCTAAAGATTCTGATTCTATCATAACCATAAGTAGTGCGGATTCAGGCGCATCATATTCCTTTTCCCGCAAAGCTTTATGGAATGGACAATCGTCTTGTAAAGTTATTGCCCAATCAAGGATGGAGCAGTATAGAAGTTGAACAGGGTCTACAAGTTATTGTTTATAGTTGTACGAAATAAACTTTGATGCGTTGAATAAAAAGCATGTATGTATGTATGTATGTATGTATGCATATATTTATTTATGACATGACATTGGTAACCTGCCAACTCTTTAAATCATCCCTGATATCAGACTCTTTTAATATTGTTCTAGAGCTTTGTGTTCGAAGCTTTGAACTCTGATAATAGCCATTATTAGGCACTGGATCTCTATTTTCACGTTGGCCCAAGTCTATTAGATTAACCCCATCCTCATTCTTGGCCCAACCATTACCACCGTTAAAGATGTCATCGATACACTCTTGCGCAGTGAACTCACCGGGTCTTGGATCCCACGAGATTTCGAATGTACGCTCATATAGCTTGGACAGTATGGGATCAGAAGTGATGGCTAACGAGTGGTGATACTTTTCAGAGCTGCTTCCTTGCGAAGCGTTGAACGAAGGCTGTGTTGGAGAAGTTGAACTGTTTGAGTCACTAAAAACGTTGGAAATGCCCTTGAATATGTTTGTGGATTTCATGTGTGGTGCAATGAACTCAGACTTATCCCCCTTGAGAAGTTCCATGCCAATCTTGACGTTTAGGATACAGTTCACTTTGGATTCCTGCAACAAGTAACGGTTCGTTGTTGGCTCGTCAAAGGTCACGTATTCGGCGAGATTGATGTCCACTTTCCCTAGTATTGTCTTCTTGATCTGTGAAGAGGACTGGGAGAGAGTGTTGCTTGAAGAGTTTGCAAGTTTGGAATCAAGACTAGATAAAATCTGGTGGTGCTGATGCTCTTGGTATTCGACATAGACAACCAACTCCAGTATTTTCTCTTGTAGTTCCTTCGCCTTGTTGATATTCAGCTTAAGCAGCATCTCCGTTGTGTACTTCCACATTGCCCTATAGTCTCTGATGGCACTCTTTTCTGTCTTTCCTCTGAGACTCTGCTTTGCGGTATCCTTTATGTGCCATTTCACGTAGCAATTACCAGAAACTTTGGGGATATTGGCCAGTTCCTGGACCGATAGCGTCAATAAGAACTTTGGCTTCTTTGGCTGTGATAGAATGGCCATCTTCTTCTTTTTCTTCTTCTTCTTCTTCGTCTTCTTCTTCTGTAAAATCAATGATTGTGGGTAATGAAACTAACATCCGCTTATCGATTTATTTTCCATTCAATTCAACATTTGCCAAATCACAACGAAAACTCGAGAAATCTTCGTGAATTCCCGGGAAATCATCCCAATGAAAGATTGGATTGGCTCTCATATATTATTATACAATACAAACAGCTCATCACCATGCACCTTCTCCTGGAAAGACTTAAGGAACGTTAGTCGAAACCAACCAACCATTATTAGTTCACCCTTATCACGTGCCTGGTACATGAGAGCACTCCGGTAGAGGCACATCTCATCATTGTCCAACTGTATACTACTACAAAGAAGAAAGAGTAATAGATTGATTAGATTTACAGCAGACACCAGTGCCTCTTTCAGCAGTCTCACCTCTGATGTTTCAGTTAGTTGATGAGTGGTTTGTGTGGATTGTATTAGAAGGGTAGTTTGGTCTTGTTGGTTGTGGTATAACTTCTCTGTATCCTCATCAACTAGTTCAGCAATCAAGGAATGCTGTCTCAACAGCGTGATAAACTTCCTAGCCTTCTGGCGGTCTTGAATAAACTTCTGATACGCCATTCATTAATGCGTTCGGGATGGCTTTGTAGTGTCTGCTTGGGAATGATTTGGCAAGAATGAATCTGTGAATATGCAGGTACCGTCGCTGAAGCAGCACAATGATGGACATACAGACACAGATGTTAAAACTGAAGATGAAAAGATCCAAATCATTCCAAATCATTCCAAACCACCCAGACCAACAGAATAACCAACTCCATATGGACGACTACGACTACATGTTTGCTTGGGAACAACGTGCCGCATACCACAGAAGGAACAATCAAGAACAATTAGAAAAGAATGCAGAAGCTGTTATAAGAAAGTACAATGAGATTAAGAAGGAGGAAGGGATAGTTGCTGCGTATCAAACACACTCAAGGATAAGGCAGCGCATTAATACCATATAGTCAGTGAACATGAACGCAAGATTTCGTTCGGTTAGAAAGAGATCTTGAAGATAAAATTGAAAGTGAGAGACGTGCTATTCATAAGAGAATGAAGTATCGTATCACTGCTTGCAAAGGCCACCCAGATCACCGGCACTAAACTAAACTAAAGGACCAATATTTCGAGGAACAGGCCAAAGCTAAATTGGCTGTGCACAACCAGTCACGTAGCTTGCTTGAAGCTATGCATTCCAACTATCGAAGGGTCAAACAAGAGTACATTGCTGTTTGTTGCTGTCTACTTTTTGTATTCTACAGAAGAGAATGAAGCTCCATTGACTTTAACTTCAGTCTCTTTCTTTCTTTCTTTCTTTCCAAGTAACCATTGATATCTCTTCAATCCCCAATATTCAATATTCAATATTCAAGCTAATCTTTCGAAACAAGGAACCTGTACCAATAGTCAACACAGCCAACGGCCACTGCCCACTCCAAACAAAGACCGATTGGAGCACGAATACTTTTATTATTCATCAGTATATTCATATTGGTATTGTTGCAGTCGACTTCCGAGGTTGGTCCTGGGAATTTTAAACAAAACAAATAGACAACAATGCCAATTTGCAGAAGGAAACCAGTTACCAACAAGTAGCACACAACCAGCTTGGCCCAGGCTACCCTCCTAAACAGTTATCGTCATCATTCCCAACACGAGCCCCCAAACCCCAGTCTCAAAGACATTCAACGAGGTGCAGTCCACTCGATCCACCCTCTCCATCGGATCGCAACAAGCTGGGGTCGTCAACGTTTACGTCGGCGACGACTACGAGTCCTTCGACAACGTATCGCTGCGCAAGAACTCAATTGAAGCCCACTATGATTTACAGCACGAGCTGCACTCTCATTACTTGCATCAAAAGACCCCTCAAGCTGGGGATAGTGTCCCAATGCTGACGGCTGACCAGATTGAGGAGTCGGCCAAGATTGTGATCCCAGAGGAAAGTGTGTCTCGCTGTGCTTACTATTTGAACAAGATTATTGAGTCCCACGCTTCAGAGAAGGGTGTCTTCTTCAACCATGACATTTTTTTCAACAAATCAATGTTTGTGACTGATGAGATTATCCATAATGGGTCAGTCAAGATCAATATGATTGAAGAATTCACGAAATTGATCAAGATAATCAACAATGGCTACTCCAATAACGTTCTTGAAGCCAATTTGATAGTCATTGATAAGACTATGGATTATTATACAAAAGTTGTGAATGCATTCCAGTTATTTAAAGAGAAGGACGACTTGGATTATACCGATGTGAATTCCACAGTGAGCACCGTACATTCAGTCCAAAGCCATGATACCCCTTACAAAACACAAACAGAACTCTCAACCACCACAACAAACACATCGCCCTTATCAAAAGACCCTCCAAAGAGAAACAGAGCCATTTTCAAAAGATTTAGAAAGAAAGAACTGAAACATTACCCATTAGCACAATCTTCCACATCCACAGCATCAGCAACAAGAAATGGCACCAACAATTCAAATTCCACAAACATTCCAAACTCATCCTCATCCTCATCTTCAAACACAACAGCTCCTTTACGAAAAGTGCCTTCAATCACAAGCTTCAGATCATCAAACAGTGTCACCTCAGCAAGAGACCGTGATACTGCATCTGTCGACAACTACTTGAAATCTCTGATTCCTCTACAACAGGTTGTGGACGAGTTTGCATCATATTACCAACAAGGCCAATATCAAGCTATAGATCGTGTTGCTGCATTTCTGGATGAGTATGTCTTGAAGTACATTTTGGCAGATATCAGTTTGCTATTATTGGACTTTATTAAAAGAGGCTCTTATTCTTTATCATGAGGTGTATAAGAAGAGTATTAATGAAAGGAATATATATTTAGATTACTGTCTTAGGTGTTGTTTTCAATGTGCTCAACAATTACAGAATGCATTAGATTAGAGCCTTGACATGTAACTCATCAGCCTTTTGGCGCTCTTGACTGGCGTTCTGGTTCCCATCATGAATAGGGTGAGTAATGTCTGTAACTGCAAACTGATGGAAAACCCTCATCCATAATAGCTTGTGCTGCATTCTGAAGGGCAACTTCACCTATGAGTTGATCTCACTTAAAAGCATATCATGGAAGAGAGGAAATGGATTAAAAAGGATCCCGAACACACTGAAAGCATTGAAAGAACTAAAGAGAGTCTTGAACGCATGCAACGCAACGAGGAGCAATTTATGAGACAGACCCTTTTCGACTTGAAGCAAAGACTAAGAATTGGGAGCAATACGCAAGAACGAAATCAGTTCCAAGCGTATACGCTCGTGTTGGCGCAGAAGGTGGTAGTGATAGCCCAAGCAGACAATAGTAGTTAAGTTTCAGATGCTGTTGCTGGTGATGGTGATGGTGACAATGGAGAAGGCACTGTTTTAGGTAAATTGATAATCATTTTCCCATTTTATCTATTCTCTTGGAGTCCTGTAGATGGTGTATTAATGTTGAGTTTCGATATGTTGCACGTGACTTGGATCCTGTGCTGGAATAATAAACCATGCATGCAACCAACATCAAAAATATCAACATCAGAGTCAACAACCACAATTACATTAAAACATGACAGTCGAGCAAGATATCTTAACAGTTCTAGGCGGTGTGTCGATTACGCAGGGAATACACCCAGAAAATGCAGCCAGAATACGGCAACTGACCCCTGATTTCAACTTTGAACTACTTGTGAATCAAATCACTCAAGTGTCTTCAGCCGCAACTATCATGGCGTGGATACCCAATTGGAAAGACTCAGAAGCAAGTACCTGTTTAAATAGTGTTTTAGAAAAGTTACAAATTCCACAATTGGAATGGATTTGGTGGGTTGATGATTATACAGTAACGAAACCTCAGTATCTGGTGCAGATGAATTTTAAGGAAGGTGTCAAAAAGACTCTTGCTGTGTTGAATGAGATTGTCAGCGTTCACCTTGAGTGTATTTCAGAGGAAACAAAATTCAAAATTATTGAAAATATGTCTTACTACAGAATGTATACCCCTTGGTGTGATGCTACTGCTACAGATATTGCTTCTAAAGTGTTGAACAAATTTACCATTAGTGATTCGGTAATTGATGAATTGATTTTGCATAGATTAAAACCCCAACTACTGCAGTTAAAGAATACAAATGTTTCCAATGCTGGGTACAAGAAACTGAATTTAAACACTGGTTTAAAGCCAAAATTAGGTAATATCCAAGCTGAAGATCAACGTTATACGTGGAAAACTCAGAACATCAAATCAGTATCGTTATTTGCATTTATACTATCACATTTAGAGGGTAATAGATTAAAAGATTATTGGTGGATAATATCTCCGACAGTTTTAAACATATTGGATGATCATGAAGGTATGATAAAACTACAAGGTGTCAAACTACTTGACATGCTTTTATCAAGAGTTACAAATGAATATTTGAATTTAACGGGGTTATTGGATATTTTCTACAATGCTGTTGAACCATTACTGTCATACTTGCCAAAATTGACACCAACAGAAGAATCATGCGTTATTTTAAAGCAAACTTATCCAGTCGTTATAAAGTTGTTCCAAAAGTCAAAGAATACTCAAGAGTACCACAAAAAACTGATGTTATTATTAAATTCAAATATTTTACACTCTGTGGGGTTAATATCTGATAACTACCAAGTATTAAACATTTTGGTTGGCCAAATGATCACAATCATTAAAGAGTTGGGTATTGATAGTGTCAAGACTTTACCTAGATTGATTTACACAATCGGCAATATTTTAGCAAATCCATTCATTTATGCAGATAAGGAATTGTTTCAGACAACTCTAGACTGTTTAGTCACACTATTACTCAACACATGGCCTCGCATACCAGAGCATAAGTATGACGTCTTAGGGATGATTGTGCTTTCAAACAGACACTGCGAAGATGATGAGGAGATCCAGAAGAAACTGACTGTGCTGTTAAAGCTTTTGAATAGAGTTGCCAAGGTTACTGATTCTGATTTTGAGGAGATTACAAAGCATTCACCAGAGTTTGGTGTCTTGAGACAGATTTACAGTTGTTAATTGATGTTTTAATGTCAGGTGTAAGTCAAATTACACTGTTTTTGAGACTATTTAGATCATGCTCTTCGTAGGATATTGTGATAGTCACAATGGCATAAAACACATCATTGTGTGAACGATTTGTTCTTCTTTTTCTCTCTCTGTGTTGTGTTTTTTCGAGTTTGACCGGTAGCCATCGCCAAGCTGAAATTTTCAAATGTTTCCATCAACACTTTTGCAAAACAAACGAATTGAAGGACCCTTTTATAGTTTAGGCAGTTCACATCAACTAGCCACAAAGGTATCCCACAAACAGATATAGATCTAGATTATACACACGGTACCAAATGGCTGAAGTTCGTATTGAGATCCCGCCAAAGTTCTACACTACAAACGACCTGCTCAGTGGGAAAGTGTTTGTCAATGTACGAAAGGCTATCAGCATCAACAGTATTCAGGTGAAACTCGAAGGTCTCTCACAGACAAAACTGCCCATGCCCGACGATAAGAACAAGGAGAAAACCGAGACACATACATTGGTTTATGAGACGCGGACTGTTTTCCCGCCAAAGAACATCGTTGGTGCCAGCACATCGAAAGAGTTTACACTTGCGCCTGGTGAGTACGAGTACGACTTTGAATTCAGGTTGCCACTGGTCAACTCATGTGCGCATTCACAATCAGACCCCAGACATAATAAAACGCGGCTGAAAAGCAAACTACAGAATAATAAAAGCGAAAACTCAATGCATGTTGTTAGAAACCTGCCACCATCACTATCAGACTTGGGTGACTATGCAACAGTGAGTTATTTCCTCAAAGCCACGCTGAAAAGATCCTCAATACTCAAGACAAATATCCGAACCATTCACTCATTCAAATTCGCTTCATACGATGCTTTAGATGAGATCAACCATAACGGTGCGTTAAGTTTCATCAGACGAGAATACATATTTGTTGACAAACTCCCCGAAATCATAGCGATAATGGAAACACCCAAGACGCCCAGAATCCAACCACGACCACCACTGCCATCATCATCATCCTCACCGCGTCCTCAAACTCCTCAGCGACGCTCCTCGGGATTTTTGCGCTCCTTATTCTTTGGGTCAGAGGAGAATGTTAGCACATCGCAGGAGTTGCAGACATCTTCCCCACAGCCTGGTCCACCAGTGCCACCCAAGAACATTGACCCGCCTATAATCACAGCCTTTGACGTTCCATTTTATTTCGAGGCACGTTTCAACGGGTTCTTTCAGACGGTGGGCAAGCCGCCCTTGTTTAGACTATATGTGCTTTCCAAGGTGAACCCACGCCGCTACTTGGGGATTAATGGCGAGTCATCTGGGTTAGGTGCGATATACCTGCGTAGACTACGTATTGAGCTTATAATTGTGACCAATATTGGTGCACAGGATCAGAAGAAGTCTATTGTGAAGAGGCTTGAGTTGTTGTCGTTACAAACCTGCGGCAAGCTGGACTTGGCATATGCATACAAGTCCAAGG
>JAJLVY010000118.1:0-21768 GCA_030570475.1 Liangdongia dendrica
GATGGTGGTGAAATAGGATATGGAGGGGAGAGGGAAGATAAAGATGATGAAGAGGGCGAAGAGCCCAGTTGAGTAGTTGTTGGCTTCACAATACCGAATGATAAACTTGAACTTGGGCTCAGAGATAAAGTCGTTGTATACGGTAATGTGGAAAATAGTGTAGTTGTGGATGAGGGTAAGGTGGAGTCACCAGTGCTTTCGATGCATGTTGTGTTATTGATATCTATCATGTCCAACAACACAGACAATAAAACGAACGAATAAAAGTCCTTTAAATTAGAGCAATATCAGCGTGAGATGAAATAAAATATGCAACTGTAGGGTATAATATTACTCCAGCTAATAGCACTTCTTGTTCTCCTTCTATTGTTTGGTGATAACGTTTCAACTATTATTAGATCTCTGCTTAAAGTAAAGAAAGTATTTTAGGCCAGGTCCTCCAAAAAAAAAGCGTGTTTTCAAAGCGATAAACGTTGATGAAATGACAATATTGAACTGCGAGTACCAACCCAAACTTAAAATGACACACTGCTGATAAAGTTTGAATCTGTAATTTGACCAGAAACTGAATAATTAGAGATTTCAGTTGTTTATTTTATTTAAGTTTAGACAAATTTTTAGTATTTTTAACACATCAAAAGCGGTTGGAGCCACACAATTCAGACAAGGAGGGTAATGTTATTGATTACATAATTTATTATAAACAGATATAACCTTTTCTCTATTTCTCTATTTCTCTATATTTACACTCAATCTCAATCAAACACAACCTTCTTACCAGTGGATTTCACAATAGCAGCACTAGCTCTTGGAGCCTTAGCCAGGGCAATACTAGACTTTTCTCTCTTTTGAGAATTGTTGAAGTCTCTCTTTGGCTTTCTTTCTCTAATGGACTTTTCTGATCTTTCATAATGCTGTTGTTGTGGTTCTCTTTGTTGGTATTGCTGTGGCTCTGAGTTGTATGAGTCTTCACCTTTGTTGTTTCTTCTGTTGTTGTTATTGTTGTTGTTGTCATTGCTGATGGATTTTTGCTTTGGAGCTCTCTTACTTCTATCTTCACCAAATTCCATTCTTAGTGGTCTGTTCATCAAACGTCTTGTAGACTTATCTTTCAAAGCTCTGGTTGGGCCTTCTTCATCCTTAAAGTCGATGAAAGCGAAACCTTTGCACTTCCCTGAATCTTCAAAAGTAGCCATTCTGATTCTAACAATCTCACCACAGTGTTGAAAGTGTTGAGTCAACATATCGTCAGTGGTGTCAAAGGACAGGTTACCGACAAACAGGATTCTAGATGGTGGATTCTTTGAGATTTCCTTGTCCTCCTTGGTTGGTCTACCTTCGTAGGAAGTGGCATCCTTGATCAAGAGGTTTCTACCGTTCAAGGCCTGTTCAGAAAGCTTTAGAGCAGTCAATTGGTGGTTCTTTGTTGGGAAGTCGATGTATGCAAAGCCCTTAATCTTTTTAGAGTTGGCCTGTGTTGGGATCTTAACTCTTAGTAGGTCTTCATCTTGGATTTGGCATGGTTGGTCTTCAGCCAAGTCTTTGCTGTATTCTGGGTATTCATCAGATTTGTAAGTGATGAATCTAGTGATGTCTTCCTTTGTGGTGTCAAACGCCATGTTACCGATCCACACACCATACACTTGTTTCTTTGCAGGTTTAGTAGTTTTTGATTCATCCTTTTCTTCACCATCAGCAACAGCTTCATCAGCATTTTTACTTCCATCTTCATCATCCTCAGCAGCAGCAGCGTCACCACCACCATTCAATAGCTTTTCAGCCTCTTTTCTTTGTTGTGCTTCCAAGTCTTCCACTTTTAGTTTACCTTTTCTGATCAAACGTTTTTGTTTCTTTGATAGCGGAGCAGCTTGGGTCAAGTCGATCTCGATTTCTTCAATACCTTCCAAGGCTCTTTTTTTCGAAACCTTTTGAGGTTTATCTGCTACTGTTTCATTCACAACAGCTGGGGTATTGGATTCAGTATCACTCATCTTATACATGTATATATGTATTTATATGGATATGCCTAACTAAAATCACTAACTGTATTTTTTATGTCTGTATAAAATTTTCTCTCAGCTCATCGGTGGTTTGCGCAACACATTAACAATATCTTGATGTATATTTTTAATTTCTATCTAATTCACTTTATGTATCTAATTTGTTAATGATGGAAACTCTGAAACTTGTTGTAATGTTACTGAGCAAGATTGATCATCTTCTCAACTGTCCACTTCGCTTGTTCATCTTTCACTTTATGTACTTAAAAAAATACTTTTAAAAAAATTCTCTCGGGGGCGATTCGAACGCCCGATATCAAGATCACTCTTGTTTAACAATTACAGTCTTGCGCCTTAAACCAACTTGGCCACCGAGAGTATTTCTTGGTGATTGCTGGGTGGAGTTTGTTCCTTGTTGTGAGGCAGCGGACAAAAATGTACCGTTTTGAAGCCGCAGACAAGGATCTTTACAATCTACAATCTACGAAGGACATGGATAGAAATTCAAGAACCAAAAGAGAAGTTTTCTAATAAGGATAATCAAATCTTCATAAATAATTAAAAAATCAACTATTAATACACACCGAATTTTATACAAAAAAAAAAATACCGCAGGTTCGATTCCTGAGAGAGTCAAAGAATTAATGATATCAGTTATATAAGAAAAGGAGTGAGTAGTTGGTTCTTAGCACCCTGAAACAGGGTCACTACAGTAATTGATGTATGTTTAAACCTCTAGAACATGTAGTGGTAGTATCAGAGCCATTCCCACCATTGTTCGAGTAACAATCAACCAGGAATCAACCACAATGCAATGGGCAATGAATGGCTAAACAAAACGGGAAAAACGCCAAACAAAGGAATACCAGCACCGTATCTGAATAGCATCCCATAATATTGATCATAAACACACAACACACTCCTCTCCTGGCGTATCTCCCAAGTTCAACCATCCCTCCCGCTGAATAAGTGTCGGTTTGATAAGTTTTCTGGTTTCCGATAAACCAAAAGCGTAAGAGTCGCTTAGATCAACACCTCACTTCAGATCCCTTGACAAGTGCTAAGATGGGGGTAGCTTTGATATCTGCTTATATAAACACTATCTGATGGATATATATATATATATATAATTCTAGAAGTTTACCAATGATGCTACCAAGTATTACCAAGTTTTATACCAAGTCAAGTGCTACCCAACTATGAGCTCAATTCACCCCTTTGACTCAATCACAGAAGCTGAGATCAGACAGACTGTGAAGCTAATCAAGGACTACAATGGCGATGCAAAGATCCAGTTCTCGCAGTTAGACAGGCTTGACCCACCAAAAGTTGACATGCTCAAGTACCTCGATGCTGAGAGGTTTGGTGGAGACCTGCCAAAGATCCCAAGAAGAACATATGTCTACTACTACAAGAACTCCAAGATGCCACTGTACAAGGCCCTCGTCAATGTAACATATGGCCATGTCATCACTAATGCTGCTGTTGGCGATGGGGCAGTGGGGCCCAAGCTACCGGACGAGATTGGCAATATCGAAGAGCTGTTGGCAACACACCCTGCCACCAAGGCTGAGATTGACAAGCTGAAACTGCCTCCTGGTATCAAACTGTCCTGCGACTCGTGGATGTACGGTACGGACTCTGACGATGTCGAGGAGCCACTGATGCAGTGCTACTGTTACCTGCAGCTTGACCACCCAGATGCAAACTACTACTCGCTGCCAATCAAGTTCTCACCAGTGTTCACCGTGTTGACAAAGAAGTTTGTTCGTATGGACTACCTCCCATCTGGCTACGATGAAACCACCATCAAGACGCAGCCTTGGAAACAGGTGCCTGCAGTAGAGTACCACCCTGACTTGAACGGCGAGTCCGTCCTAAGAGATATCAAGCCATTGATTGTCCAGCAGCCAGAAGGTGCTTCATTCACTGTTGGTACAATTGGGTCCAAGATTACCTGGCAAGAATGGGAGTTCCGCATTGCCACTAATGTCAGGGAAGGGTTTGTGCTCTACGACGTTTGGTTCAAGGGCCGTTCGTTGTTTTACAGAATCGCACTGAACGAGATGACTGTGCCATACGGCGACCCAAGACCACCATACCACAGAAAGCAGGCTTTCGATCTGGGTGACTGTGGGTTTGGTGTCCATGCCAACTCTTTAAACCTGGGGTGCGACTGTCTAGGTGTGATCAAGTACCTCGACACTCTGCGCATCAACAAGGAGGGCCAGGTGATCCTCAAGCCAAACACAATCTGTATCCACGAGCAGGACTATGGAATTCTGTACAAGCACATGAACTACCGTACACAGAGTGCCATTGTTACGAGAAGACGTGAGTTTGTTGTGCAGACGATTGCCACGGTGGGCAACTACGAGTACATTGTGAACTTTGTGTTTGACCAAGTGGGTGCCATCACTGTGCAGGTGAGAGCCACTGGTATCCTGTCCACGATGCCAATTGATGAAGGTGTTGTAGTTCCATGGGGTACAAATGTTGGTCCTGGTGTGATGGCTGCGTTCCATCAGCACCTGCTTTCCTTTAGATTTGATCCTCGTCTAGACGGGAACGACAACTCTGTTTGCTACGACGACTATGTTCCAATGGAACCAGACCGAAAATTGAATCCATACAATGTTGGGTATGTGCAAAAGAGAACATTCGTCGAGTCAAGTGGTTCTGTGGACCAGTCCCCATTCACCAACAGAATCTACAAAGTTGTGAACGAGAACGTGATCAACCCAGTGACCATGAAGCCTGTTGCGTACAAGTTCGAGATGCCAGCACGTCAGATGATGCTCGCCTCGCCAGAGTCGTACAACTGCAAAAGGGCAGCGTTTGGCACAAAGCAGTTGTGGGTCACCAAGTATCACGACAACCAGCTGCACGCTGCTGGCGAGTTCACGAACCAGAGCCGCAAAGACACTGGGTTGGGTGTCTGGGCTGATGGCAATGAGTGTGTTCGCAACACGGACTGTGTGGTGTGGGCGACGCTGGCATTGACACACCCTCCTTCCACTGAGCAGTTCCCTGTGATGACTTCAGACTTTATGCAGTTTGTTGTTTCGCCTGCATCCTTCTTTGAGAAGAACCCAGCACTCGATGTGCCATTGGCTAACAATGACTTTAACAAGTCGAGATACTTTGAGGAGAGTGCTGTCATGGATAAGTCGTGCTGCAAGACGAGTTTGTGACGTTGGCAGCGTAATATATGACCTGTTGCTAATAGCCATTGATGTAGTCATTATTAGTACTCTAAACAATAGGAAAATACTGCAGGTGTTCCTTACACTGAACAATAATGACATATAAAAGAAAGCATCAACTACATCCAACGATTATAAAGTAAGTTGTGTTTATTGTACTTCATATATAAGACATATTGAGATCCACTCAAGCCTTGAGGATCTCATCGACAAGCTTGGAAGCCTTTAGAGCAGTCTCTTCAGTGTAACGTCTACCAACCAAAGTCAACCCAACCGGCAAGCCATCAGAAGCCTCAGCATCATATAACCCATACTCATACTCTTCAAACTTGTTACGAGGCTTGTATGCTGCATCGACAGGGTCCAATTCCTTGTTACCAAAGACACCGGATGGGAAGGTGACACAGGTGAGGTCAAGCATGTTCCACAAAACAGTGTAACCCCAGTACTTGATAGTATGTGGCTTTGGAGCTGTACCAACATAAGTTGGCGAGATGATAAAGTCGACGCCTCTGGAGGTGAAGAGGTCGTTGTATTCACCACGCAGCTTGTCTCTCAAGTGAGTGTAGTACTCAAACTCAACAACACTGAGACCATCATCACCTCTACCAAGACACATGTAGTGGTGACTGAGCGGAGCCAGAGGCTCACCAGAAACCTCGAGACGTCTCTTACAGGCATAGTTCCCGTCTGCAGTAAAGCCATGGAAGGCGATGTCGACACAGTCGTACACCTTGTGGGCATCCCAGGTGATCACATTGACACCAGCAGCTCTGAGCTTTGCCTCAACCTGCTTCAAGGCACGGATGTTTGGAGGATGTGGTTTGCAGACACCGTCGTCGTAGTAAATAGCGATGGTGAGCTGCGAAGGCTCTGGCTTTGGAACCTCTTCCCATGGGATTCTCAAAGTGTTTTGGTCTCTGAGCCAAGGCTTTGCAGCGATATAGGTCTTCATAAAGAGTTCCAAATCCTCAACAGAGTTACTCATAGGACCCAAAGTTGGAGGCACAATCTCAGAGGTTGTCTCCTCTGCTGGCGAGAAGATGTCCTTGCCAGAGATTCTTCTTGAGGAAGGCTTGAGACCATAGATACCGTTAAAAGCAGAAGGACCACGAATGGAGCCACCAATATCAGAGCCCACACCAAGGATAGAGCCTCTCATACCAATCAATGCACCTTCACCAGAAGAGGACCCACCAGGGGACATTGTGGTTTTGTAGCAGTTTCTTCCCCTGCCCGTGATGTTGTTGACCGAGTCCATGTGCATAAGGGACTGTGGGACGGTGGTTCTGATGTAGAAGACGGCACCAGCGTCATAGAGGATCTGACTAGTGAGGCCAAACTTGTCAGTAACGTTGTCCAAGGAGCCAACAAACCCACCGTGTGTGACATGTCCAGGGTAGTTGTAGTGTTCCTTTAGCGAGACTGGGACACCGTGTAATGGACCAACAGTGGTGCCGTTCTTCTCGAGGTATTCGTCGAGGTACTTGGCACGCTCATATGCCTCGTCAAAGAAGATCTCCATGGCACAACGTGTCAACTGGTGAGCGATAGTAGCTCTTTTGGCAAATGCTTGGATAACTTCAAGTGCAGTAAAAGTCTTTACGGAAATCTTCTTTGCGAGCTCAACAGCAGTATAGCCAGTGATTTCGAGAGTCTTTTCATCAAGCACTTTTGGAGGGATGAGAGTGGCGTTGAAAGGGACAGTGTCCAGGTCATCAGGGAAGAGGGTGGTTGGTGCGAGGAACTCCTTTGGCACTGCGCTGGCGAGCTTGTCGTTGTAGGCCTTGACCTTTGGGGCCCAGACGGACTCGAAGAGCTCTTTGTTCTCCTTGTATCCAACAGGACCTCCGTAGAGGTCCTGCTTGGAAGGGGTCATTGATATTCTAGCTGTAGTCATTTTGGTTTTGGTTTGGATCACCAAGTATAGCTAGTAGTTAAGGCTATCCCATTGACCTTTTAAATAAGAATCTCTCGAACTAGATACCCTTAAAGGTACCCGTTTATGGGATCGTCAGTAGTAGAATCAGCAGCAGCTGTAACATCAGCATCAGAATCAGCATCACATTTAGCAGCCAGACAGAGATACTGGAAGATACTGGTCAACCACTTACTGGTACCCAGTGGTTGATATTGCCAGACCCACAAATCGCTGGTTCGGGTGAGGTCAGACATCAGACCCAAACCCTAGACCATATAGACTAGTCCACTAAACCTAGACCACAATCTTATCAATTGTGGGACTCGCGGGGAGGCGTCAAGAAGCGCTGCACGAAAGAAAAAGTGGTTTTGGTATAAAGGCAAGGAACGACGCCTGCCTGTCCTTTTGGAAGGCGGGTGTCGCTTAGAGCTGACATGAAACAGTCAGTGAGAGAGTCAGAAGGTATTATGGAGTTTGTCATAACGTTTGAGCAGCAGGACAGAGCTGTTGGAGGTAAAGCAAGAGTTGGTGCTGGTTCTGGTGCTGGTGCTGGAGTTGGCATGAATGATGCTTGTGGTGTTACCAGAAGTTCCAGAAACGTCAAACACCAGCGTATCAGAAGGTCGAAACTGGGGTGCTTCAACTGCAGGAAACGAAAGAAGAAGTGTGACGAAGCGAAGCCTTCCTGCTCCTTCTGTACATCCCGCTGTGTTGACTGTGTCTGGCCCAAGAACGCCAACGAGAAGCTGCCACGCGGATACACGATACCAGAAGCGGACCAGGTGAAGTTGAGGGTGAAGAGGTCTCAGAGACCGTTTGTGACAGTTGATATCAGCCATTTTGAGAAGCAGAGAGTTATTGTTGGTGCAGCTGATGGTACTGATAATCTTGATACTGATATTGGTGCTGCAGATACCGAGGAAATAATTAGTACTGGTGATAATGAAGAACCAGATGAAGGTCAAGATGATACCATTGACCCAAGATTGGAACGATTGACGACCCATGCAACATCGCTTATCCCAGTCCAACCCGACTATAACGAAATTGTCATATCCGCGTGCATCCAAGGGTTCATCAAAGGCTGTGGTCCCCAGTACACACATCCGTTGCTAACCACTGTCGCCAACTTTGCACCCTTTGTGAGCTACAACAATGCCATCATGCAGAAGGTGACTATGGCGTGCGGGATCGCATACATCTCGTGGAACAACCAAGAGCTCGCACAAACAGCGTTTAAGATATACCAGGAGGCGTTTGCTATGCTAGATGACTATATTGCTTCTGCAACAACACGCTCAGAGCTTGTGGAAAACTGGGTATGTGCCGCATGCCAACTGCTTTGTCTGTGTACTAGACTGCTCCCCAATGCGACAGCCAAGACGTGTGCTCTAAATCTCAAGAATTCATACAGAATTATCAAAACAAAGTTTAGCAAGCAGATACATCAGCAGGAGGAGAGACAGCTGCTGGAACATGATCTTACTCTCGACTCTACAGCCACGAACGAGGACCTCAACATGGAAATTAGAAACACCCTGATACAGGTCGAGTCGTCTGTTGCTAGTGGGCTCAACAATTCTTCAGCTATGAGCTTTGACAGCCACTTCAACCACATGTTTATTGAGAGCTTCTTGTACAACTACAGTGTAATGATTTTGGTTTCGTCCGACTTGTCTATCCTACCAGATCCATTTACTGCGTTCAAAGAGCTACGTCACCTGCTGCAAACCCCATTGTTTGCGTGCGAGGTTGTATGGATGAACAATCCAGTGTTTGGTCCTAGTTTAGTGGCATACGAGATCTTGGCCAAGAGCTGCTTTTTAACCAAATTTGACCCAGCAGATCCAGCAGTGAAATCGTGCGCAAAGAAGCTATACGACCTGGCATGTTTCTATCCAGCACAGATGGTACCCATGGAGCTGCGCTGCGATGCCAGAAAGTTTGAGACACTACGCAACAGCGTACTAGCGTCAGATATTGTGCTCAAGAGTGCCAAAATCCTGCTGTGCAAGATTATGAATGCACAAGTGAGCGAGGAGGACCCTGTGGTACAGCACGGGCTCAGCGAGATTATCAAGCGACTCAAGAGCATCTCGCCACGGTCGAGGGTGCGCACCATACTCGTACTCCCCTTGCTCATTGCGGGCTCAGTGGCCATCACGGAGGCTGACAGGGCTGTTATTGTTGAGAACTGTGCAAAGACTGCTGCGTGTTTCCACGGCTGCAACATCTACGTCATCGTCGATGCGCTCTACACCTGCTGGGACACGAGCCAGGAGGAGAAGTGCCGGGGGATGAACATTCTGTTCAATCCAGAGGTGCTCGAGAGGCTGTTGCCATGAACCTTTGCTGTATATACCTCTTGTATAAACCTCTATATTACATACGTTTACTCCACATTCGACACTAAAAAGGTGCCTAATCAGCCAGCCTCGCACTCTTTGCTGTAAACGTGGCAATGGTGCACCACCAAGAGGAACCCACGGGTTTACAAGACTATTCTAGCTTTATTGCTCATGTCAACATTGAAGTCTGACACATTTAATTGCAGGTGTAGTATAGACTTAGACCCAGCTGACGTGGTTTCCCAATGCGGAAGCGACAGGTGAGTACCGTTTTGGGAATATCAATGCCAGGAGGTCTGGAGAGTCCCTGCAGGGTGAGCAACCTGGCTGGCTGTCCCGAGTGGCTGTCCCGAGTGGCTGTAGTGGTTATTATGGAGTATTAATGGAGTGTTGAGTATTACCACCATACTATATTACTATATGTTCCTATGTTCTTATGTTCTTATGTTCTTATGTGCTGGTGGACTACACCACGGTCTGGGTAGCACTGCAGTGGAGGTGTCAAAGCTAATCTTGCTGGTTGCTGGTGAGCAAAATAAGCAGTTGAGGACAATGCTCAGTTCCTCTGGGTGTGCCTCTTATCTGCAATATTACTGTATTCTACAGATGCTCTGTTGTCCGTGGGCCTAGTCTACATGGAGCTGGAGATGTGCTGTTTGGAGATCTGTTGGGTGCTTGCTGTTCTGCGCTTTTGGAACGGAGTGCTTGTCAAGCTCAAGACGTATCCAGGGGCAGTTGAAATCAATCCAATCAGTTAATCAAGCAATCAGTCAAAGCATCCACACATGGACGATAACGATTGTGGGCGTAGTGATAGTTGATATTGCGATGGTTATCAGTGGTAGGTGTGGTGGTAAATGCAGATGTCGATGCAGTGCTTCTAATTAACCTTATTGCTAGTAGTAACAATAATACAAACAGATAAAGTGGTGCCCCTTATAAACACATGCATTATACCTTGAAGACTATATAGAGAACTCTACAGACAGACAGAGAGACAACAACAACACTAAACATTTGACTATAATTCTCAACACACACACAACATGACCGGTAACCATAGTCGTATCAACTACGAGGCTATTCCTGGTACAACACACCTGGTGGACTTGGACGGCAGTATGAAAGCCCGTCACTCTGAGGGCCACAAGGAGATTGTCCTGATTCCTACTCCCTCTGAGGACCCAGACGACCCCTTGAACTGGGACACCAAGCGCAAGTGGATGAGTGTCTTCTGCATGGTGGTGTACACCTTTGGTGTCGGTGTGCCTTCTGCAGCCATCTACTCCATTCTAACAGACATTTCCGACAAGACTGGTATTACGCTGAGCCAGCTGAATGCTGGTACTGGTTACATGTTCCTCTTCTTTGGCATTGGCTGCATGATCTTCCAGCCACTCGCTCTGCAGTACGGTAAACGTCCGATATATTTGCTATCCATGTTTGCAACCTGCTTTATCTGCGTCTGGTCTCCATACTGCAAGAGCAATGGTGAATGGATTGGATCCAAGATCTTGCAAGGGCTGTTTGGTGCTCCAATTGAGTCTCTATGTGAGATCTCTGTTTCGGACATCTTTTTCGAGCATGAAAGAGCCAACGGGATGGCCATCTATGCCATGGCACTATTGACTTCCAACTTCTTGGGGCCTCTTTTTGCTGGTTTGATCAGTAATGGTATGGCCTGGGAATGGGTCATGTACTTCTGCAGTATCTTTGCCGCTGTGTGCTTTGTGTTCTTGTTTGTCTTTATGGAGGAAACCAATTACAACCGTCGTTTGAACCCAAAGAAGACCAACATCACCACAATCGATGTTATTGGCAAAGACGAGGAAAACATTGTTAGCGTCACTTCTGACGAGAAAAATGTCACCACAGTGCTATCTCACCAAACTATCGGAGAAAGGATACAAGAAACCAACGAAAACATGTACAATGAAGTGGATATCATTTCAACTTCAGATGAAGACTATTCCCGTGACTATGGTACAGTTTCGAAAAAGACATTTATTTCCAAAATGTCCCTGACTGGTGGTGCCAAAGACAAGTTCTTGTTACCTCATTACTTCCTAGGTCCATTAAAAATGTGCAGATTCCCATCTGTGCTATGGGCTGGGTTCTTGTATGGCTCCTCCCTGGTTTGGTTTAACCTGTTGAATGCCACTGAGGCCACCGTCCTCGGTGGTGCACCATACCACTTTTCCTCGTCCATGTGCGGTGTGGCATATATTTCGCCAACCATCTTCTCAGTCATCTTTGCCTTCTTCAGTGGTTACTGCACAGACTACCTCAAGATCTACCTCGCAAAGAGAAGAAACGGGCTCTCCCTCCCAGAGGACAGATTCTGGGTTCTCATCATTTACATGGTCCTGGGCTTCCTCGCCAGTATTGGCTGGGGTGTGGGCGCATACTACGGTGCACACTGGATGGTGCTTGTGGTGTCCATGGGCGTGTTAGGCGGGCTGGGTGTCATGGCGTGCAACATTGCTGCAACGTATTGCTCTGATGCGTACAAGGAGCTCGACACTGAGGCCATGGTTGTTGTGATCATGATCAGAAACCTCATGTCGTTCGCGTGCTCTTATGGGCTCACGGACTGGGTCATGAACATGGGCTACAAGAACGCATTCATCTCGTCTGCCTGTATTCTCTTCTTCTGCAACGGTACCTTTCTCGTGATGAGATACACTGGGCCATACTGGAGAAACAAGACCAAGCTCTTGTACTGGAAGCAGGTTGAGTACAACAGACAGATTGTGGGGCATTGATAGTATCCCTATACCTCTATTTTATATATATATATATATATATTGATTATATATTGATTATATATTCCTTTATTGTTTTATATTCTAAAGCCTTTGATTTAATACCCAATATGTAATATGCATTACATAATCACACTTACACCCGCATTTGTATTGTTTACACGACGCATTCGCGGATATTCATTATGTCCAGTCCCACCGGTTACTGGAAAACTAATAGACAAACTATCTGGGAGGATCGGGTGTTGTATAATGGTGTACTGGTATCAGCAGTAGTTGTAGGAGCTATATCAGTATATGTGATGGATAAACATACTAACTACACTGGTTACATAGAAGAATAACACTCCAGCCAACGGACGGAGCACTCCGATGAGACCAATCACATGTCTTGGGTATTAAA
Source organism: Liangdongia dendrica (assembly GCA_030570475.1). Lineage (NCBI taxonomy): Eukaryota > Fungi > Ascomycota > Saccharomycetes > Phaffomycetales > Wickerhamomycetaceae > Liangdongia > Liangdongia dendrica. Next base: position 12,644 of record JAJLVY010000118.1, read on the forward strand.
TGGATTGAGTGGAAATGGCTGAAAATACAGTAAAAGACACAGTAAAAGAAGCACGTTAAAACATGTAAAACACTGTATAATACACTACAGATACACAATAAACCATCAATGGAATCAACCACCGTAAACTCTCTCCAGTTTTGCTCACTTTTTCCCACGAAACGCAAAAATCGACTGCAAAAATTTTCAGCTTCAGTCAAAAAAAACTCTTTTTGGGTAGCCCTTCTTATTAATATTACTACACTATTATAGTATACTATAGCCATTGCTAGTTGTTCTAGTCCTAGTTCTAGTCCTAGTTCTACCCCCAGTTCTACTTGTCCACACACACACACCACAGATACGGACACTACACTGCTTGGCACCATCCCAAGAGTTTTCCCTAAAGGTCACAAGAAGCTTAAAATAATACAAAAGGGTCACACGCCCATTGCAAAGCCGGCAAAAAAAACATAAGCACACCAGCTAGTCAAACTCAAACTCAAACTCAATTGTTGCATTGTTAGATTCACAGCTATTGATACGCCTGCATAGATTTATCGTTCGGTTACATTCTTGTTGTCTATTCTTTTGCTTTTATTACTTTTACTTTGCTTTGTTATCATCAACATTATAAAGAAGGAGTATAAAAATATAACACAGAACCAAAGCAAAAAACAAATCACAAATCACGTTCTATACACTATACACATTATACACCCAATCCACAGAGCATGCCAGACCCGTCAAACCCCACTGTGGTTGAACCGACTCATAACCATTTACACTCATCCCTTTCCTCAACTCCTTCAACAGTATCAAGCTTCATCTCAAACACAAAGAGACAGCGAAAATCAGTCACGGATGAAGTTGAGCTGAAAAACTTAATCAATCTATGCAATAAGTTTATCAGACACAATGATCACCTAGGCTTGGCCCTTGTGGCGAGACAAAAGGGTATCCCGCCATCGTTGCGCCATAAGGTTTGGCCAATATTGCTAAGATACCATCCTTATGTTATCGACCCTTACATCAACTCAAACACGGATGAAGATGATCTGGACAAAGAGATTCCAGAGGCTAAGATTAAACATGAATTGTTGAAATACTTTAGAATAAGGACAAGCGATGAAAATAATAACACCAATAATAACACAAATAATACAGAGACAATGACAAGTGAGATTCAATATTCTCCTTTGGAAGGTGAAATTATAAAGATTTTAGAGGCTGCTGTCCAAAGGTTCTTCAAAAAATGGGGTGCTATTGTCAAATACGACTCTGCTTTTGCTTGGATCGCTCTGAACTTGGCTGAATGGTTCCCTCCAATTCCTGAATCAAACTACGTCTTGATTGGCAGAGATGTCATCAATAAAATTGACAAGACGAATAAGCATTTGATTGAGTTGTCTAGTATGGGTGGAGGTGTATCAGCTTCAACTTCAACTTCAACTTCAACATCAGCTTCAGCCTCAGCCTCAGTTTCAGCTTCCTCCTCTGAACCAGCAAGTGATTTGGAAGATGATTGTTCAAGTGTCGATTCTTCCACTTCTTCAATATCCCCACCAATGTCGTTTGCTGAAGTTTATGAAAGATTAACATTGGTTCTACTACATGCCAATGAAGATGAAGACGCGGAAATCTCTGCCGATGAACCATTATCAACAATCAAACAGCACAAGTCTACACTGGAACTAATGGCTTCAAACAAATTAGATAAAAGAGAAATCATATTCAAGTCTGGTAACATTGAATCAAGAATTTCATTCTTCCTAACTGCGTTGGCAAAACTACTACCAGAATTATACAGATCTTTAAACGAGGAGGAAATATTGAGTAATAACACAAACAAAAACAACCAATGGTTGACATGGTGGTTAAAATATTGCGGAACTAAAGTGTTTAATAAAGTTGACAGGGCTAGATTGTGGGATTTATTGCTAGGTTTCAGATTATCTAGTCGCAACTTGAAGATTAAGTACTCATCCTCAAACCCAAAGTTGATGAAAAGATTCACCAAGATTTACAATGACGAGCATTTTGTGAAAAAATTCCATGACGACAAGATTGGCGACATTGAGTTTGCCACTGACACGTTTTGGTACAAACCTATTGATGATGCTCACAAGTTGAGATGGTCTCAAATAGATTACCAACTACAATTGGTGTTTCTATACATCTCCATACTGAGAAAAAATGAGTCCAATTTATTAGAATTTGACCAGTCTGAAATTAAAGAGTTTTTGAATAAACTACCAACAGACAAGAATAACAATAATTCTATTGAAGTGTCAAATAATTCATCACACTCATCAAGTGCAACTGCCACAAATACTGCCATCAACATTGCTGCCGTCACATCCACCACCACAACAACTATTATTAATAACAATAGTACCACCAACAATACCAATAATGTTAATAATGAACATTTATTGATCAACAATACTGACTACATTTCAGATGATTTCGGTAAGGTGTTGAGTAATGCGGGCGAGTTGTGGAGAAATTGGTTATGGAATGAACTTAGAGACGAGATTAACGAACAGATATGACCTATTATTATTATAAACAACAGAAATTACAACAACCTTTTTTTTATGTTTTTTATGTTTTTTTTTCCAACTTTTTTTATGAGCAAATGATTCAAGTTTGATTTTACATGTCTTTTATCTATGATGTAGTTGAAATTAAATTTATTGGAAACGGCTAGCTATGTAACAGTTAATATGGTAATAAAGTACAAATATGAAAACAAACTCAGAATGAAACGAAATAGAAGAATAAATATGCATGGGATGAATAGTTGTCAAAAAAAAAAAACAAAAAGAATGAAAATGTCTAGTTCTAGTTATGGAATCATTTGTCTTCATTGTTCTTGGCTCCTTCTTCATCCTTTTTAGCAGCATCCTCAACTCTCTTCTTATTCTTTGCCTTCTTGTCCTCACCCCCAGTGCTCTCTTCAGTATCAGCGGTTGGTGTTGGCTTGGAAGTGATGGTACGGTAAACAGTACCCAACGTGACACCATCCTCATCAACCTCATACAGAGTCTTGGTCTTGACACCAGCACCAGCAGTCTTCTTCTTCTTGGACTTGACGGTCGTGATGATGTCAAACTCGTCCGTGCTCACTTTCCCGTCCTTGTCGAGAGGCTTTTGCGACTTGTACTCAACACCACCCTCCTCTTCACCGTCGTGGTCCTTCTTGAGGTTTTCGAGGTCGTTGAATAGCTGCTTATCGTGGTCGATCGTGCCATCGAGGTTCATTAGCTCAGATGGATCACGTAGATTCATGTTTTTATCCAGTTTGACCTGCTCGTCATCAGAGCCAACAACAACCTTTTCATACTTGGAGTCGTAACCGTTATCATCACCGCCATCCGCAGCAGATGAGGAAGAAGAGGAGGATGAATCAGAAGACGAAGGGGAAGAGGCATCCTTAGATTCTTGAACAACTTCATCCAGTTCTTCTTTTGGAGTTTCAATTCTCTTATAAACCATCTTTTTCTGTTTTGTAGAACCACCACGGAAGTTGCCAAACACCAATTCGTTTTGAGCGTGGCCAAACGTAGTTGGACCTTTATTGTTGAGTTTTGCCAACATGTTCTTCTCAAACTTGGCATTTGTGTCATCAAAGTAGTTAACCATAAAGTTGTTATCTTTAGTGGTCTGGATATCCTTTTGGTACTCATCTTCTTCAACCAAGAAATCATCCTCTTCACTCCAGTCAACAGAGCCCAGTCTAAACTTTGACAAATCTGTATTCTTGAAAACGTTAAACTTTTCTTCTCTCCATGCGTCACTAACATCTTCAAAAGCCAGAGCCCATGCTCTGTCATAGACAACCTTGTTCTTCTCATGCTCCTTGATACGCAACTCTTCATTAGTCAACCACTCCATATGAACCAAATCGTCAGAGGAAGGCTCATAGATATGCCAAATAACATAGTGTGGCAGGCCAATGACATCGAAACCCATAGTTTTACACAACTTACCAAAAGCTTCGGTTTCAGCATGTTTTTTAAATGAAAATGCTGGGAACATTGCACCGGCTCTAAAGACACTAGCCTTTGCCAAGATGGAGACACCACCAATACCATCCAGTTCAATCTCAACTTCTGGGTCACCATATGGGTCTCTCAAGTATGCAAGATGTGGTCTCCAAGTGGCATACTCTGGATAACCTTCAACGATGACAGCGTCCTCATCAAGACTCTCGGCAAGCTCGATACCACCTTCACTCTCTTGCCACGAGTTTAGATCATACGCCTGCTCATAGCCCAACCAATCAGGCAGTGGTCTCCAGATGTTTGGCACGATGACGTCCTTATCGTGGTGCATGAGGTCCTCCAGGATAGTTTGAGGCACTGTTTCCACATCCGCGTCTCTCCAGTAGACCCATGAGTGGTCAGGTTTGAGTGCGGTGGTGAGCAGCCAGTTTCTCGCAATAGCCATTAGTTTTCTTCTTGGCCCCTGTGCAGCAAAGCCGTGACGGTCACTGAAGCTCTGCCCCACGATCTGTCCAAAGTTCTTTTCGTAAATGTCGATTCTGCCAAAGTGCATGGACTTGTCAGGGTCTGTTTGGATTGCGTTCAGCAGCGAGTTCAGGTCTGCGACTGTGGAATCTGATGTGTCAGAGATGAGGAATGCAAGGTCGATGAGGTGGTGTGGATATGTGAGGTTTCTCATGTGGCCAAAGAACATTGGCAAGTGTGCGGATGCATCTCTCAGTGGCACCAAAAACAGGACACGCTCCTCATTTTGCCAGGCAGTAGCGGTTGGAGTGTAGTCTGCGAGGTCGTAGAATTCCACGTTCATGTCATTGAGTTCTTGCACCGTGCTTGTTTTGTAAGGGTTTGGCAAATCTGGTTCGTATAGCCTTTCAACTTTTGTGGATTGGAACTTGAACAGGTAGTAGAGGAACACGTATGGGAATATTGTGTATGTGGTTTGCAGTAGGAACTTGAGTATATTTAGGATTGTGTCGAATAGATCATCGACAGAGGCATTTGAGTTGACGAGTGGTGTCAACAGATGTGCCTGTGATTGGCGACGACGATGGTCTTTTGAGTCTTCTATTTCATTCTGGGAGTATGGTTTGCTCTCGCCCGCCAATTTGTCGCCCTGTACTGGGATGTTTGTTCTTTGTCTCGACATTGGAGCGAATTTCCTGTGAATAAGATCCCAAAGGCCCACTGAAACGTGATTGTTATATATAATAAACCTGAAAGGAGCAAGGAAAAGGAAGCAGAAACAACAGCAACAACAATAGCAGCAACAGACAGATGACAGCTATGGAAAACACAAAACCAGCAGCGGATGCCAACAATTACAAAACCAGCAACGGATGCCAACTGTTTCTGGTGGGTTTGGTTGATTGTGAATCTTTCAAAAGAAGGGCCTCGTTATTTTTTTGAATTTTTTCAGTGCATCAAAATTCATTTCTTTTTTTCTGACCGTCTTTGAAATTCATTTTAAATTTATTTTCAGCAGAGCGATTTTGAGTTGGATTTGGGGGGGGGGCTGGAAAGGGGGGTGCTATGGTGGCTGTTTATGGTGTCTGGTGGTGTCTGGTGGTGTCCATTATGGTATATCAGCGTCAATTATCCAATTGCTGTGCATCAATATACTGATCCATTATATTATGTCCGTTTGACAAGATCTTATTTTTCATTTATGCAGGACGTATTAACAAGAGAAGTTGACAAAGAAGGAGTTTGCAGAGGTTTGTGTAGAGATTGTGTGTATTGTATATAGAGATATACACCGAGATTCCTTGGTCTTCTGGTTCCAATCCAACCAACGTTATCCAGATTTCGAAATTGAATTAGAAATTACACATCATTTAGAAGAGGAAGTAACAGATCTAATTGAAGTATGGTTTAGTATTAGAAAATAACAGTACCACCACTGTATATATATATATTTGAATACTCTAAACACACCAATAATCACACACCAATCATACACTCCATCCACTCCATCACACACTCTCCATCAGTTCTATATTCGTTACTGTTTCTCTATCTATCTCATAATCTCATAATCTCTATGTGTCCCGTACCACCAGACTCCAATTAAAAAATCAACACACAAAATTGACTACCGCTTCAACAATTCTATAAACGTTCATAACAACAATAACAATACCAAGTCTGAAAAGCAAGATGTTTGTTTGTGCAAGTAAGTGAACCACACGAGAAAAAAATAGTCTCTAACGCTTTTAACACATATTTTTTTTTTAGTCTCTGGTGCTGTGCCAAAGAACCCAGTCGTCTCCACCAAGAGCGGTGCTCTATTCGAAAAAGAACTCATTGAACAATACATCTCTACACACCACAAAGACCCAGTCTCAGACGAGCCACTGGCGACCACAGACCTGATACCTTTGAGAATACCAACCGCCCCAGCACCAAGACCCGCCACCGTGCAGTCCATCCCATCGCTACTCTCAGCCTTCCAGAACGAGTGGGACGCCGTTGCACTAGAGCTCTTCCAGGTGAGAAAGCAGCTACAGGATTCCAGAAAGGAGCTGTCCACGGCACTATACCACCATGATGCCGCTGTGCGTGTTGCTGCTAATGCTATAAAGGAGAGAGACGAGGCTAGGGCGGCATTGCAACAGTTATCAACTTCTATTGGTGCTGAGGAAGATGAGGAAGATGAAGAGGAACAGAAATAATCAAAGCAGTGATTTGTATTAACGTTACTTGAATGACATTATTACCGGTTACTGGAATCAATGGGGCAATCAAGACAAGTTTATTAATAAAAGCATATGAAAGAGAAGGGGAAATCACATTCATTATTGGGCGATCCACATTGATAACCACATTTAGACTGTACTATAGACAAACATTGTATTAATGATGGCATTTATATGTAGTTAATTATTATTATTATTATTATTATTATTATTATCATTATTTGTTGACTTCTCAATTAGGAAATAAAATAGGTGAACAATAATTCAATACGATTAAATTAGTAAAGAACGAACCCCCCAAAAAACAGGGAATATATATATATATATATATATATATGAAAACAACACCAACAGATTACAATTCGACAGTTAAAACAACACACATTCTCCACACCAAATACCCACAATTCACGTATCATTACATTCATATAATTTTTTTTTAACCGTGCAAAATTTTTTGATAGAAAAAAAAATAATCACCGTGATCTAAAGAAACACCATAAACTATAAAGTCTGAAGAGTTTTATTCAAAGAACGCGTTCTTTTTTTTCTTTGTATTACTCATTTGATTATTCAACTGTTGCTTTATACCATTGCTTCAAGATTCACTGATCAGTCGCTATTCAGTTCCTGAATTATTATTTTCATTTCATTTCACGGATCCCCTTTCCTTTTCCTTTTCCTTTTCCTATAAAAACACAGCGTTAATACATACTGATTCAATTGATTGAGCAAATACACACACACACACACACACACACACACAATTACATCAGTATACAAAAAAGCAATGTCTAGAAGATTTGTGCGATCCATACGGAACATCAGTTCATCATCGGCAGAGATCAAGATCAAAGCAGCTACGAGTAACGACGCCTTTGGCCCCACAGCCACAGATTTGAACGACGTTGCTGTGCTGACGTTTAGTTATAAGTCATTGAAGCAGATTGTTGGCGTTTTGACAAAGAGAATCAACGACAAGTCCAGGAACTGGCGTCATGTCATGAAGTCACTCACCGTTATAGAGTACTGCATCATCGCTGGCTCTGAGGAGTTTGTCTACTGGATACAGCATAACCAGCACTTGATTACTACGTTACAGGAGTTTCAATTACCAGAGAATGAAAACACTGGCTGGCAGATCCGCCAAAAGGCTGTCAACATTTCAAAGCTGCTGAAGGACGATGCCATGCTAGAGGAGAAGAGATCCAAATTCCACATTTATAGAAACAAAATGCTACAGCCGGCATCTGACAAGAGGTCCTCGTTGGATGTGACTAGAGAGGATTTAGAGATTGAACGTGCCGTGGAGAAGCTTCCGTATGAATTCCAGAGAGGGTCTAGAAGTTTGGAAATAAGGAGAGATAACTCTGTACATTCTTCTAGACCAAGACATAGTGAAGATCTGAACATTGTTTTGGATAATATTGCGGAAGAGTGACTGGGAGTGACTGGGAGGTATTGTCAGAGTTTCTTCTGTTTCTTTCTACACCCCAATGCAATGCATTTATAATAATGAATAATGTTAGATAATATACTTTGAATATAATTGGATAAACATAGAAAGAAGCAATGGATACATAATATTTAATACAATACACTCATAGGATTATTATTATTATTATTATTATTTTTTGGGTTCTTTGTATCTGTATTGTTAATGTCAAAAAGTGACACAAAACAGTGTATGCGCAACAACATGCACGAGCATGTGACTTGCAATCTAGAACGCGATTCTTTGATCAGTGGAAAGACGTTCATTTTGCAACACATTAGTGTGTAGTATATAATTATATTATATATAATAATAATAGATATAGATAGATATTGGACCAATCAGGGTTGCAATCAAATCAAATAGTTCATAATTCACATAATTCATGCTGCATGAGTTTAGGTGATTTCAGATGATGCCTGAGCAACGTGGAGGGGAAGATGCAGATCAAGCAAAGGGATAAGGGATGTGCTTTGGTGAGATATGTTTCTGGTGTAGTAAAAACATGTGTGTTATATAACAAGAATCCCATATAAATATATATATATAAATATGTATATAATATATAATATATAATACCTGTATAACCTTCATCTTCATGGCCAGAACCTCCTCCTCCTCCCCAGACAGTCGTTTCTTTTTCCTTGGCTTATCGATAAATACGGAAATCGGTACGCGCAGCACTCCATTCTATTTATTTCTGTGGCCCAAAAAGGGTTGTCATTTTTGTTTATAAAAAGGGGGTTGGATTTGGATTTGCCACCCAAACTCTTTCTTACTTCTCACCAGGTATCACTCATACTAAACAACAACACTTTTATTATCAGTTACTACTACTTTACTACTACTACAACAACCAAACAATGCAAATCTTTGTTAAGACTTTGACCGGTAAAACAATCACTTTGGAAGTTGAATCCTCTGACACCATTGACAATGTCAAGG
>JAJLVY010000119.1:0-21760 GCA_030570475.1 Liangdongia dendrica
AATAATAATAATAATAATAATAATAATAATAATAATAATAATAATAATAATAATATAGACGAAGCACTCTACAACTGAAAACTACGCTACCTTCCTACTATATAAAGATCACTTAGTATATTACTTCCTAATATAGACTTCGTATCAACGCCCCCACTACACTATAACACTAATATAACAAATAATATGAAACATAAACACTAACAATTACCGAATGGATGACGCATTGAATAATATTAATAGTCCAGTTCTTCTGGTAGAGGTTGTTCATAGTTCTCTGGAATGAAGCAATCACCCCATAGAACAAGTAAACCTTTAATGAAATTATTAACTTTGGTAATGATGATTTTGCACTTGGCATCAGGACCAAACAGCTCTCTGGTGACTCTGCTCAACTGCTCAAAATCAGAAGTCTTGGGTAGGAACAGCCCTATATTAGGAGAGATCTTTGAGAAACTCTCTAATAATTCTTTCAGTGGCATTGGTTCCAATAGTGACAAGTCAAAAATATTAGACTTGCCATATGCTGGACCACCCCATGGAGGGGAAGCAAAGACAAAGTCTACTTCTGAAGTCATTCCCTTGCAAAACTCCAAATCCTTTGTGCATTCAGCCCAGTCACCTTCATAGAGCTGAATCTTCTCGCGGACACCAAATACTTTACAATTATGGCTTGTACAGATCAGATTTTCATGGTTAATATCAATCCCAATACATTTATCAAACCAGTTTGCAAATTGAATAGCATTCCCACCGCCACCACAAAAGACATCAAGAACAACTTTGAAATCTGGGTTACATGATTTGACAAATTTGGCGAGAAACACTGCAATTGCTTCTGGTGTAACTGAATACACGAGCTCGGTAGTAAAATAGAGATCTAGATTATCAATGTCTTGAAACAAAAGTCTTTTGAAACGACGGTATTTCATCATATCCTTGGGTAGCCTCATCCAATCAATCTTATACTTGTCCCCATGGTCCTGTTCTGTGTCAATGAACTTGTTCACCATCCTTCCTCTAATCGAACCTGACCCTCAAGCCTGGTCATTGCGTATTGCTATCCGAATACTTGCACCTAAATTTTAGTTCCGGTGTTTTTGCAATGGGCACATCCCCGGAATGACTTTTGACGTGAGGTTGACTTTTTCAGGGAGCCAGCCATTTCGAATGTTAGCAAGCCATCTTTAATAGATTAAGATCAAGATGGTTACCCAAACAGGCAGTAGAGCATGCATTTCATGATCCAGCTGGGTGGTGAAGCGATGGGTTACTGCAGGAAGGGCTGCCAGTATAAGATACGTTACAGATCCGGTTTTGATCTTGTTCCACTTTGGTTACTTCCACTATTTCCAAAAGTTATACAACAAAGTCATAATGGCCAACACAAAACTACACAAAAGAGGTGACACATACGATGGTCCACAAATGAAGTTCAAATTCCCAAGTGATGAAGAACTGCATAAAGCTGAGATTGAACAAGGAATCCCTGAACTAAGCGGTCCAAAAATAGAACCATATTACAAGTATGAGCAATCACACAGTGATGCTAGTTACACATATGCTGCTTCCATTACTGCTGATCATTCAATGAATCACTCTGTTGCCACATCAAGTTACGCTTCCGTCCCTTCTGTCACTGAAAGTTCTCTAGACTTTGATATCCCAACACAAGACAATGTTTCATTTCAAATAACTACCTCAGATGCTGATAGTACTGCAACCATTGACCACTTTATCACAAACTATTATGAAAACACACCAATTGCTCCAACAGCTTCTCTTTTGGCTGATCCTATCAAACCTAGAGATGTTTCCGCTGCTACTACTGTTTCAGTTTCACCAAAAATGGTATCACTCACACCTGCTACACCAATTGTCACTGTGATTCCACAAGCAGTTGACAACACTTCCCGTATCAATCGTCAAAAGTCTATTGTTTCTCGTCAAAGATCTATCAGAAGCGAAAATACCTCATTATACAGAAGGGCATCACTAAAGAGATCTAAAGCTGTCAAATACAAAATCGGTTGGCTCTCAAGACTAAAAGCCATGGGTGTCAGCTTGAAAACTACATTTAAGAACTGGAGACACATTGCTGTTAAGAAGTGTTTCAGAAGATCATCATTCAAGATGAAAAAGCCTAGAACAAATACGTTAAAGGTTTCATCTCCATTGGAAAAGGTCAGATCTATTTCTGAACTAAAGAGAGAAGTCAACGATTGGTACTTGCCATCAAACTCATCTTTACAACATAATTCAGAAAATAACGGTTCTTTATTAGCTGGTGCTACAACATCGAGACCAATGTCTCCTTCAATTCCCCAATACAGAGTTGTTTCTGCCTCTCAGTTTTCACAAAAGATGACACCTCCTCCACCTCCTCCACACCGCATCCAATCTACACCATCATTAAGGAAATCAATTGAAGCTGAACAAAGAAAGCAGTTGATAATTCATGAACCAGAAATGCTAGAGTATGATGACTGGGAAGATTCTTATCCAGACTATAAAGAACGTGAACAGAAAGAATCATCAATGACACCAGACCAAGAACAACTACTACTTGCAAAGTACTTCAATTCATACTTAACAAAAGTTATTGCTGCTAGAATCCAATCTAAGCTGGACTTCCATACATTGGCTAGAATCCAAGAACCTGATGCTGCTAGAGAATACGCTGAAAGTATCTTTGGTGACATGGGCTCTACCTCTAGTAGTGATAATAATAGCATGAGTGGTGCTTCTTCCATGAATGATGATTCTGCCTCCTTGACTTCAGTCTCAGACTCTGGATCTGATTACACCGAAGATGATGACAGCAGCAGTGTGTCTGAATCCATCTACTACTCAGCATGCTCCACAAGACCACCAAGTTCCTTGGCACAATATGCCCCAAGATATGACAGTTTCATGGACTCTCTAGTTGGTGTCAAGAGGGCTTCTACATTGCCAGTCAATAATGGGCTAACGGCATACAAGGCCATGCAGAGGTATGGTGGCTACCCTGCTAGATTTGTCTCACTTTCTGTGAGATCATGAGGAACGAAAAGACTATCAAAACCCACTTGTCAGCTTAGCTTAGTTAACAATTTACGATATTTATTGAGATGATCAAATATAACTAGTGTAGAATATAGAATGTATGTTTATGTAATAGATTATGTAACTTTTGTTTTGTTCTGGATAACCTCTATAGAAAATAAATAAGTATATCGGTAGTAATAATAAGAAGTTTAATAATAACAGTATCAAAGCAATTCCATACTTAAGCAATGACTTTTACCACTCCTCAGAGAAGAATATTATCAAACCAAGACTTGGAAAAGTGGAAAACCTCATCAACCTATGACGATGTTGTGGAATTTGTCACTAAGTTGTCAAAAGCAGTCGAAGGCAAAACAAATGATGCTGAGTGTGACGTTTCAGAAGCTGTTCAAGGTGTGTTAGATTTACTACAGGATGTGATCACCATTACTGAGAAACACCCGGTAAAGGATAGAGGTTCGTCAAGATTCGGTAAGCCTGAGTTTAGAGATGTTTATGACGAAATCAATGACACATCTAAAGACTTGATTAGAGAGCGTTTACCACAATTGACTAAATTGCCAGAGGATCCAACTGAGGAAATATCGATATATTTTAACGAATCTTGGGGAAATAGAACAAGAATTGATTATGGTTCTGGTCATGAATTGAACTTTTTAATGTTCTTGCTGTGTCTCAAAAAATTGGAGGTTTTCAATGAAGATGATTACACTGCTATTGTTTTAAAAGTCTTCAACAAGTACATCTACACAATGAGAATCTTCCAGAAAGAGTACTGGTTGGAACCAGCGGGTTCACATGGTGTTTGGGGTTTGGATGATTACCATTTCCTCCCATTCTTATTTGGTGCTTCACAATTAGCTACACATAAATATTTACGTCCAAAATCGATTCATAACAAAGAATTGGTTGAGGAATTATATCCAAAGTACATGTACTTGGGCTGCATTCATTTCATTAATTCTATCAAAACAGCTTCACTAAGATGGCATTCACCAATGCTTGATGATATCAGTGGTGTTAAACAATGGTCTAAAGTTGCTGAAGGTATGATCAAAATGTATAAAGCTGAAGTGCTAGGGAAACTACCAATCATCCAACACTTCTTCTTTGGTTCATTATTACTGGCTCCAGAAGGTTGTTCCCCTCCAAGAACAAATGATGTACATGCTGAAGACAATGATGGATGTTGTGATGGTGACCATGGTCACCATCATTATAATGATTCAAATACTGGGTTACCTGTTCATCAACCTACTTGGGGAGATTGCTGTGGTATTAAAGTTCCAAGTGCTATTGCTGCCAGTATGAGTGAAAATACCAGACCAATACCATTTGATTAAACATGACAAGCTCTACGGGTGGAAAGAAGGTTATTTCTTGTTGTGAAGGTTCATTAATTATTAGGGTCATTATATATAGGGGAGTTCATTATGAATAAAGAAATGAAAAAAAAAAACTTTAACATGTCTTTTTCGCCATTACCAACCAAATCTCAATTGAGCAGCTGTAAATACAGGAGGTTTCCATATCAATAGTTCAGGGTTAATTGTATGTCTCTTTTTCTGTTTTGTCTTGTCGTATTGTTGTATGATTTGATCACTTAGATAAATGACATGTTGACCTTTAAAATATTTAAGCATGGATAATGTTTGAGCAGTGTGCAAGATATCTGTAGTTGTCATGGACGTTCTTGAACTGATTTCGTCAATGGTGACATATTCACTGTCGTTTTCCACAAGCAATTTGACAATGGTGTCAGCCCAATAAGCTCTATAAGACAACAAACCCAAATCTGATAATGGTTTTTCTGGTGAACCAACCTTGTTTTCTTTTTTGGATAATTCATAGGAAAATTCAATCAATAATCTACCATACCCCATTCTTTGATATTGTGGTAGTGTTAAAATACAAGCTAAATTATAAGCCTCAGCAGATTCTTTTTCCTTTGAAAAATATCCCACTAAATGATGACCTTGCTCATCTCTTCTCGTCATGCAATAAAACATGAAAGGGTCAACATCATAGTATAACGTTTTGTGGTCAAGAAACAACTTTGAAAACAAACAAACATTACGACAGTAAGTTCTTTGTTTACGACCATCGATTTCAAAAAATGAAATGTAATCATCACGATAAATCTCATTGCCTGGTGGATGTCTTAATGTGCATGTGGCTCTAAATCTTTCAAACTGTTTTTTAGAACCAAAATACTGTAAAGTGTAATCATCAATGTAAATAACGTCTTCCTCCGTCAACTCAACTGGATATGGGGAGAAATACCATGGCTCAATCTCATGCTTACCCATGATAACCTTGTTTAAGTTACGAACACGCGCAACTTCATGTGAGTTTTGGGTCATTGAACCAGAGGTTCTTAATTTTTCAATCTCATCTTCTCTTGAAATCCCTTCAGACTGTATGCCTTGAACATTTAGGTTATCCAAATCCATCATATCAGCATCATGGTTGGCTGCTGTAGGTTCTTTCTTCTTCTTCTGTTTCTTTGTTGGGGCTGGTTGTTTCTTCTTTTCCTTTTTTGGTGTAGCTGGTTTGGGGAACGTAACAGGTCTCTTGAAATCCACTCTATCTATTTCAATCCACTCATCCAAACGTTTGTTGAACTCCTCATAATGCACATAAAGGACCTTTCTGCCTTTCTTCATCACAGCAGATAGAATCTCAGCAACTCTGTATTCACCATCTTTTTCAACAAAACATTTGCATCCCAAAACAAGTTCATCTGGAGTGATGATTTTGGAAATACCCTTGGATTCATCTTTCTTGTCCTCTTTAGCTTCCACTGGTTCCAGACTCATTATATCTGTCTTCTGTGTGATTCTGAATGGTTACTCAACGAATTGTATTTCAATATTTCAATATTGTTTTGATAAATAAAAAATTTAAAATATTGGTCGGAATTGGATGATGATTTCCGAGATTATATTACATGGATTCACATGTCCCTGCATGTATCCGCATACTCATTCATTTTAGAAAGACGAAAGAAAAGAGGGAAAAGAAGTCCACACAGATATTATTCGAATTTAAGATTCATTACAAACAGCTTGACTGTCTCTTGAGGCCAAATGATGTGAGATTAAATTATAACACTAAGTTATAGTTATGTGGAAGTCTACTCGTTCACTGATGGCTTCTGCAAAAAATAGCAAATTCGCCATTAACAAGAGTACAAAAGAATAAAGAAGAATAGTACAAAGTACCAACACACTGCTACACACACTATAAACCATAACCATCCTTAAAAGAATGTGTTTATATCTCTCTTGGTGATAAGATAAGAAGAGAAGGCTGTAAACGAAAGTGAAGAATGGTGTCACCCGGCTGTGTCCCAAATCCCTAAAAAAACTGGTCAGGTCATTCTAAAGAGAACCACAACACAAGCTTATCAGAACAACACTGGACTTTAAAAAACAGAGAGGCTGCCTACTAAAACACCTCCTTCTGTTCAATCACATACACTCAAATATACTTAGAATATGTTACAAGCTACAAAGTTTGGTGCTGCCAGAGCTGGCGTCAGATACCAATCAACAAAGACCCGATTCAATGATATGATGAAGGCAAACCTGTCATCCAAACTCTTGAAGCAAAAGAAGAAAAGCGACTACAACGCCTTGAGTAACCATAACATGGCTAATGAGGAAAAGAGAAAAGCTGCTGCTGCTGCAAAGAACTCGGTTCTTGCTCAGCAAAAGAAGAAAGCCATCAAAATTGACTACTCTAAAATTCCAAAAGTGCGCAACACTAACCACATCAGTCCAAAGAAGATACTAGTTGAATCATTATTGAACTCTCATAGACCACTAGACTTGTCCAAGCTCCAAACTGGCTCTGTTGTTGAAAAGCTCCAACTAAGTGACTTTGGCTTTGGTAAGCCTGAAGTTTGGGCTAATTCTGCTACAGGCTTGAAGCATTTCGATGAATGGGACCAAGTTCCATTGGATTTACAGAGATCATTAAGACCATTCCAACCACCAATGACTGAAGAACAAAAGATGCAAATGGCCGACGAAGCTTTGCTTAATGAACAACAACCAAAGAGAGGTAGAGTGAAACCATCCAGATATTATGATTTGAAGAAGAACAAGAGAGTGTTTTAATGATGCTTCTTTCTATAATATTCAACCCCATATCCGCTTTCTGATGATGATTAATACTACCATACCATGTTGCTGTCTTCTTTTTTTCTTTTACCGTTCTACCTTTTTATGAGATTTTATTTTGTGTTTTTTGATCCTTATGCTTTTTTATAGAGGACTAGAGATTAATTGGACTTGTTGGCACCGAAAAGATGGTATCCAGCATTGATGATGTATTTATTTATGAAATATGCATATAATACTAAATGATTATGATATATACTACTATACAGTTTGTAGATGTGAGATACTTTCTGAACACAACTACACTTGAACATTACACATGTCACCATGACGACCAGTATCAGCCTTCATAACTTCTCTCAAAGCCATAGTAGCGTAAGAAGAAGTGTCTAGTTGGAATTTGATGATCACAGCAACTCTGTTACCACCTTCCTCTGTTTGTGGCAAGATTTGGTTGATCTCAACAGCTTCTTCGCCCTTATCTTTACGCTGTTTCTTCATACGCAAGATTTCCAAGTCAGTGTAAATCAACTGTTGAGTTGGTTCAGAATAGTGTCTGATTTCAAATTCTAGGTTGTTAGCCTTGTTAACCACCTTACGGTAGGAACCTGCAAAAGAAAACTCTTTGGTCTTTCTAACCATGTTTTCTGGGTCAAGCCCATCCTTGGCCATGACTTCCTTGTAAACCTTGAACAACTCCTTATTTTCAGGGTACTTGATATCAAAGCCTGGGGTTGGCAAGACAATATCGTAGATGGTGTATCTCTTTTGTTCAACGTCTTCCTGTGTGACAACCTTGGCTTTTTGGAAGTGTTCAGCTCTAACGTCTTCTTCAAAGTCGGAATCACCAGCAGCGGTGGTTTTTTCCTCACTTTCTTCCAAAACCAGGTCACCAGCAACAACATTCAAACCAAATAGTTCCATTCTGCAACTGGCAACAGAGTTCCAGACGTAACTTTGGTATGCATGGCCGTACATGATTCTCAAGTTTCTTGGGATCTTTGTGATACCAGCGAAGTAAGAAAGTTCTTTGTATTCGCCATCTTCTTGTTTCTTTTCATGTTCCAATTGTGACAAAATGCTAGTCTCAGCGATACATTTACGTGGCATCTTCTTCAAAGTTTCATGTGGGTTCTTTGTTGCAGTCCAGATTTTTCTAGCTTCCACAGATTCTGGTAAGACGATTTCTTGTTCAGATAAGATTAATTCACCTGCAGCTTTCCAGTTACTCAATAATAGTTCCTTACCAATAGTGTGAGTGGAAACGGAAAAGGTACCAAATCTTTGCAACCCAAAATAGTTGATGAAACCGTGCTTCTTCAAAGAGGTTAGAGAATTTGTAATTGTTTGTTCAATTTTTTCAGATGGGTTAAAGGACTTGACGTCTCTTAGAGTGATCAAAAATTCATTGCCATGCAAATCACCCAAGCCAATACCAGTATCTTGGTAATTGAAACAACCTAGTCTCACACCACGCAATGCTCTGTTCAAAGAGTTCAAACGGTCAACTCTGATACGGCGGATACAAGCTCTTTGAGCAGTAACACCACGACGATCTTTAGTACCAGCGTATGAGATGTCCCTTGGTGTCAGTTTTAAAAATCTTGACAGTATACTGGCAGCTTCCATTGTTTCTTTGTTTTCCTTGTATAGAACAAAGTGCAAAAACTCTTTAGACTTAATGTCACCACCCATGTATTCGATTTCGCTTGGGTTCTTTTCTCTCTTAACTCTTGAGTTTCTTGTAGTTAGTGCAAAAATAAATGTGTTCTTTGGAGAAGTTTTCGTATCAATTTTACTATTAAAGGCTTCACGCACCAATTGGTGGATCTTACCACGAGCAGTTTTGTCATCAAACACCTTTTCAGATTCAAACTTTTGACCAGAAAAGATAACACCTTCGATTTGAGCCAGTTCCGTTTCACCAAAGGCTTCCAATAGTGCAATACGATGGGAAGCATCTATTTCTGGCGTTTCATGCTTCTTCTTCTCCTGATTGCCTTCTTGTCTTTCATTGTTTCTGCGTTCTTGACGACGTTCCTTGGCACCTTGGAAGCCATCATCTAGCAAATGAACAACCTTGTCATTTGGGTCAATTTCGTTAACCAGGAAATCTGTGTATCTTTGCTTCAACAAACCAGAAAACCCTGCAAGTTCCTTGGAAATGTATTGGGTAATACCAACATCAGTTTCTTGTGTGCCCTTTGGAGATGGAGCTAGAGCTGGAGCTTCAGCTTCTTCCTGTTCAGCAAATTTTGGCTTCTTGGATGTATTCTCGTTTATGTCTATTTCACTGACTCTCTTATTGTACACCATGGCTTCTCTGTTATGTCTGTCAACGTTGCTCAGCTGTAGTTTCGTCTGTTTAAAGTGAAGAAGTAAAGCTCATCGAATTTTTTTTTTTTTGAAAAAGTAAAATTAAACGAAACAACAAAACAACAACTTTCTATTCAACTTGCAAGAAAAGAAAAGAAAAGAATGGCAAAAGTGGTTGAAAGTGGAGAGATGGTTGGTTATTCTATTTTTTAATGAAGGTAGTTTATGAGAACAACTATTAACATCTCTTTTTTTAGCAGTCTCAAATCGATAATTTACGCCAGAAATCCAGTGTTTTGTTTAGAGATACTGAATGTGATGTGGTGATAACAGGAAGGTGAGATATTCTTTACTCTTGATATTGCTTTCTTTTATTCTAACACTTGTTTGCATTTTAGTAATAAGCGGTATGTTGCTTCAAAAACGGCGTCTGAGTTCATCAATCTGCCCAGATACCTTGCCGACAAGTACAACACTATAGACACATCTACAAAGGATTATAATATAACCACAAGTGCAACTGCGACAGAACAACAATCAGGACTTGAACAAACAGGATTGACTCTATATCAAACATCACCAACTATGCAAAATGAGTTACCAGCGTCAAGCTCGCTAATAAAGCACCAGCAACAAGAACGTTTCTATATCCCAGATAAACCCGAATGGCATGCACCATGGAAACTAATGAGAGTCATTGCTGGGCACAATGGTTGGGTAAGATCCTTAGCAATGGATCCAGAAAACAAGTGGTTTGCTTCTGGCTCAAATGACAACACTATTAAGGTTTGGGATTTGGCTTCAGGACAGCTAAAACTAACATTAACGGGGCATATCATGACTGTTCGTGATATCGCAATTTCCCATCGTCACCCATACATGTTTTCATGTGGTGAAGACAAATCTATAAAGTGCTGGGATTTGGAAAGAAATAGAGTCATTAGAGATTACCATGGTCATTTATCTGGTGTGTATTGTTTAGATCTACACCCAACCCTGGATATTCTAGTCACTGGGAGTCGTGATTCAACTCTAAAAGTGTGGGATGTTCGAACTGCTACTCCAATATTCACACTTTCTGGTCACAAGAGTCCAATCACAAAAGTGCGTTGTCAAGCTACAGACCCTCAAATTATCAGTACTTCAAATGACAAGACTGTAAGATTATGGGACTTGTGTGCTGGTAAAACTCAAACTGTGCTAACGCATCACAAAAAATCCATTAGAGCATTGACACTACATCCAACAGAATACTCTTTTGCCACTGGTGGCCCAGACGCTATTAAGCAATGGAAACTACCTGAAGGTTCATTCTTGGGTAATGCCCAACCACAGCATAAAGCAATTGTCAACACACTGTCTGCAAACGCTGATAATGTCCTGTTCAGTGGTGGTGATAATGGCTCAATGTGTTTCTTTGACTGGAAGTCTGGCCATAAGTTCCAGGAAATACAGACCACAGCACTTCCAGGTTCTTTGGACTCTGAAGCTGGTATTTATTCGAGTTGTTTCGACAAGACTGGGATGCGTTTGATCACTGGTGAAGCTGACAAAAGTATAAAAATATGGAGAGAGGATCCTGAAGCGACTCCTGAAAGCCATCCTGGACTGCCATTCGATCCTGAACAGTATAGAGAACGTTACTAACGAATAATACTACAATTTTGCAATAAACTAAAACTATTTCTTTAAAAACAAAACTTCTAAATTGGGAAAATTTCCTAATTCGGGTATTTTCATATTGATTGTCTATTTTTTCAACAAAACAAAACGTAAATAAAAGCTGCTGAATACAATTGGATTGGAAAGTATTGGAGACTCCTGGGACAACCATAGCTGTTGGTGAATCACAAGACACGCATAGCATATAAAGATTTCTCTTTTTGTTTTTGGTGGGTTCAATTACACACCACTCATGTCGCTATTAACAGATAAACAGAAGAGAGATCTCAATAACTCCATTTTAAGCTATTTGAGACCACTAGTCACAGACGAGACATTGAATGATTTACAAAGCCAGTTGAGTGTGGATCAGGTGGTAGACGACAATGAACTTCTACCCAAGAAATGGAATGCTATTATCAGACTACAGAAGAAGATTATTGATCTCGAATCACAAGTGGATCAGTTACAAAAGCAAGCTACTGTAACATCATCATTTATCACAACATCATCGTCCTCTCCAGATTTAGTGAAACTGAATTGGGTACCATCAAAAGTTAAAAAAACTTTGAACAACTCTGCATCCGTCACTGCTGTGGCCATACATCCTACATTATCACAACTCATTAACGGTTGTACCGATGGTTCTTTTGCAATTTGGAATCTATTAGACCCAACACAACCTTTAAGCATTATACAAGCACACTCAAAATCGTTGAATCATTTAGCAATTTCACCTGCAAGGCTAGAATTTAATAATAACGAGCATGTTATTGTCACTTGTGGCTCTGACTTGTTTGTCAAAGTTTGGGATTTGGCATCTTTGAAACTAATAAGGACGTTGAATGGACATGAGCATGTTGTTTCTAATGTTGTGTTTAAGGATACGTCCCAAATATTTACCTGTTCAAGGGATGGCTCAATCAAATTATGGGATTTGAAAACTGGCTGGTGTCTGAGATCCTTTGTTGGCCATTCTGACTGGGTCAGAACTTTGGACATCGCTGCTAATGAATACATATTGTCGGGTTCAAATGATCAAAGTATAAGATTGTCACATGGTGATTCTGGTACTGGTTTAGGATTAATGATCGGCCATAATCAAGTCGTTGAGACAGTCAAGTTTATTCCAACAGTGTCAAACCAATATGTCGATAAACTAAATACTATAGACGTTTTTGAAAAGGAAAAATACATTGAAGTTGGTTATAAATATGCTGTCTCTGGTGGTAGAGATGATAGAATTCACATCTGGTTATTACCATTGCCAGTTCTAAGACCTCATAACCACCCACTTCCTTCATCAAATCCACAAGGACAACTAGTCAAGACTTTAGTAGGTCACAAGTCATGGGTTAAAGACTTGGCATTTCATCCAAACGGGAGAATACTAATTAGTTGTTCTGATGATAAAACAATCAAATTCTGGGATTTAGAAACCGCAGAATGCCTAAGAACTCTAACTGGTCACGACGGGTTTATTAATGCAATTGCGTTTGCTCCATCAATCTTTGAAAACTCTAATGATGTCAACACGCAAGATGAAAAGGTCATCAATGATAGCATGAGGTGTGTTTTTGCATCTGCTGGTACTGACAAGTTGGTTAAACTATGGGAATAAATGGCATGCGTATACGAATTATAGAACTATAATATTATGAGTACAAGTATCACGAACGTAAAAAAGTGTTGATCGTAACACTACATGTTAACACGGTTAAATAATACATATGGTTGCTTTTATTTTATTCATTAAAGATTAGATGTAGTTGATATAAAAGAAAGAATTTAAAAAAATGATTCGCATATTTCTTTTGCTTTGATTTGCTGTTATGTTTTAGTTTCTATAATTCTATAGTTCGATGCTTGTCAAAACAGTCTTAAAACTGTATGGTTCATATGGCTTACCACCACCAACAAAGAACTTGGACATGGATTCAACCCAGTGCAAACGTAGGGAATGCAACATGGCAGATGTACCTTCCATAATAACCAAAATAACACATGTCAACACAAACCACATGGCAAACAAACAAACAGTGGAGATGACACCAGTAACACCAGTGGAACCAAATGCACCCTTAATAGTCATTTGCCACAAAACAGTGGACAATTGAGCATGAGCCAAAGACAAAGCCCACAATCTCAAGTAAGAAGCTGTGTGGGAAACAGTATTTAGGCAGAATTCAATGGTGTGGATAACTTGGTTGATCATGATATCACCAAAAGCTAGCTCTTGGTGTTCGTCATCATCACCTGCAGCTGGAGTAATGCCAACTTCTGCAGCGTTGGCCAAAGTTGGTTGTTGTTCTTCAGTGCTCAAAGCTTCGTATTGTTCTCTTTCCAACTTCTTCTTGTAGTACAATGGTTTGACTAGCAACAACCATGGCACACAAACCAATGCAATCAATAGTAGGTAAACTTGAACCTTCTCTTGGTGTGGGTACAAGTACTCTTCAACCTTACCTGGAGACAAGAACATAGAAATCAACATGTTCAACAAACCTGGGGCAGGCTTTTGAATCTTGATCCAGTCAATGGACCACTTGTAAATAATACAAATGGACAAGTAACCAAAAATGGCTTGCATGAATAGCAAACCTGGTATGAAGTTACCAATGATATCAATCATGGAGTGGAAGTGTAGATTGTTGACCAAGGAGAACATGTAAGAGTAACTCATGTGGATGAAACCCATCAAAATGGATAGTTTCATCTTGTAAGAATTGGTGAAAAGCAAAGCGTTTTCAGTACCATGCCATGCTGGGTCCAAACCAACTGGATAAACACCGGTTTGTGAGGCAAAGATGGTTTCACCAGCCTTGTGTTCTGGCCATTTCCAACCAGACTTGAATAGAGTCATGGATATAGAAAATGCATCATTGTATAGGAAACCAGTAAACATGGAGAATAACCCCATCAATAGTAAGATGTAACGACCAGAGTATGCCATATCAAAGATTTCATCTCTTTGTATTCTTGCAATCTTCTTTTCGTTTAAAACCAATGCAGAAGCGGCCAAAGTCAAGATAAAACCGTGACCTAAATCACCAAACATGATAGCAAACATGAATGGGAAGGTGACAATTGTTGGTAAACCCGGGTTAACTTCTTTGTATTCGGCAACACCGTAAGCATCACAAATGTTTTGGAAAGCATCTGTGAATTTGTTGGTTCTGTGGTAGGTTGGTGGTGTTCTAGTTGTAGACAATTCATTAATGATGGATTGTAAACCAGAGTCATTACTTTGCAAGATGGTCTTTACAGAATCCAACTCAGTAGTTGGGACCCAACCTTCAGCAATCAAGGTCTTTCTGTTAGCATCATAGTCGAACAAGTTTAGGGTTTGGTAAACAGATTTTTCCTTTGATATTAGAGAACCCCAGTTCATCAATGCTTGAGAAATAGCAATCAACTCTGTGTCCAAAGTACGGTTTGTGGTTCCCAAAACTGTTTCTAAATCAGCAAAGTTGGTGTTGACTTCCTTTAAAGTTTCAACTCTAACATCTGGGTCTTCATCAATTGTGTACAAATCAGCATCCAATGATTCAGCAATCTTCTTGATACGCGAAATGATTTCAGCACCATGAGAAAACAAAATAAAAACGTTCTTGTCAATAGCTTTCTTTGACTTTGGATCGTAAATTGGTTCTTCAATTTCAACAGAGTCCATATACAAGTTACCTCTCAAAACTCTCCACAAAATCTTTTCCAAAACGTTAATCTTGGTTCTTGGGATGACACCAGTAACAAAGTTAACATTCAAAGAAGCGGATGGGTCCAAGTTGTTTTCAACATCACGGGCCTCTTCGTGTAAACTCAATAAATCAGAGTTTTTGGCAGCTTTGCTGAAAAAGTTGTCAGCACCAGCTAGGACGTATATCAATTGTTGCAAGTCCTTCTTTCTTGTTTCCAAGTTTTCGGAAGAGTCAATCAATTGGGTCAATCTTTCCTCTAGTAGTTGTGCACTTTCAACAGCTTCGTCGATGTCAGTTGGCTTAGCGATTGGGCCAGCTTCAATGTCTTCAATGTAAGGGGATGGCTTGACTTCAATAGAACGTTCTTCCAATTGGGCCTTGAAAAATCTATATTGTCTTTCAACGTTATCCAAACGTCTGATTTCCTTAACGAATGATCTTTGGAATGTGTTGACATTGGAGTTCAAGTCTCTGAATTGGACATTGCCAGAGTCACCTAGGGCATACACGGTTTCTCTTGAAATTTCTGATGGAATGTACAATTGAACCAAAGTCATATCCGCAGAGCCTATATCGGTGTTAGTATCTCTTAAAAAACTATCATTCTTATCGTTCTCCTTTTCACTGTTTATTTTCAAAGGGGTCCAAGATGTTCTGTTCTCATCAACTTAATGCTTGAAACGTGATAAAGGCCCCCTCAAGCTCCTTTGAAACATAAAAACAAAAAAACATACGGAAAATGGCCTCTTCAGTGTTCATAGTGGTGGATTAATCAGTGTATTGTATCTGTATAGCAAATGAACAGCAAGGAAAATACCACCAAAGCACAACCGTTTGGTTTTAACCTTGTTTGAATCCTTTATTGGGAGCATTCTCAATTCTTTGATAACCAAAAATTCACCAATCTACACTGTTACCCGGTTTGGTGAAATTTAATTCCGGTTTGGTCATGTGACTTGATAACCGAGTGTGCATGGGATTGCATTGTTATTAAGAGTCCTAATCTTAATAACAATCCCTATTATTAGTATTGATTAGTATTGGAAATCTATTATATCCTAAACAGGTTCTTCTTCTTCTTCTTCTTCTTCTTCTTCTTCTTCTTTGTAGTGATAGCTGTAATAGATGACACTTTTTGGTGTTGTTATGTTATAAGAGTCCAAAGGTTACCAGTATGTGAGTAATGCATTGAACCATAGAACTATAGTTCTGCAATAATGACCACAGACTGGTAAGAAATTGTTAACTCCAAACAAAAGGAGATGAAGTAGTGTTTATGGCCTTAGACCAAGCAACTTCAGATTTCCCTTTGATTGTAACGGTAACGTACTGCCTTCCAGGTCAAACGTCTTGTGTTCACTTACCCCTGTTGTTGAACCACTGGTTGCTGATATAAAGGATTTGTCATTCTTTATGGATTTGGTTTTGAATAAGTCCAAGTTGGCAGTTCTTGATCCAAATCAAAGTCTGTTGCTTTTTGAAGTGATGATATTGGACAATTTTCCTTCTTATAAAGACTGCTGGTCAACCTCCTTCAAACTGTTTACTTCTGGTGCTAATGACGAAACTATGCAAAATATTTTGAAGTGGTGTCTGGTGAACCACTAATCAACGCTTTGTCTACAACAGCAACAGGTATTGAATGTTATGGCACATACACTGTTTTGTGGAAGTTTGTTGGTTTTCCAGCAATGATAGTTAGTTCCCTTTGGGAAAGCTGATGCTACAGTTGATTTTGAAGTTGAAAAAGTGGATTATCCTGTAGAACGCTTCAAGACGAAAAGCTGTTGAAAATTGGAGAACTGGCTGAGAGTGTCTTGAGTCCTTAAACTGACTGTTACTTTCAGTAACTTTCAATATGTAGTTGTCGCGTTGACATGCATACTCATACATTAGGGCGGATTTTGATTTTTCGAAGAATCAATCATATAAACCTAATGATACGAATTGTTGTGTGTTTCTTGTGTTCCTGGTATGTCTCGGACCAGATGTCCTTGTTTCCCCCACTCACCAGTTGAATATCCGTCTGGTTGCAGTGTGTTCTGC
Organism: Liangdongia dendrica; assembly: GCA_030570475.1. NCBI lineage: Eukaryota > Fungi > Ascomycota > Saccharomycetes > Phaffomycetales > Wickerhamomycetaceae > Liangdongia > Liangdongia dendrica. The sequence goes on from JAJLVY010000119.1 coordinate 16,898, forward strand.
TGAAGATAACTTCCGGCCTGTCATAGCACACAATCAGCCACAATCAGCACAAGAATCAAAAAGAGTATAGTTTGCTTGCTCCATTCCCACTTTGTGGATCTTTTATGGCTGAACATGCTGGCATGGTTGATTTGTGCTGGGGATGAGGATGGTGCCTGTCATTAGCCACATTTGTGGGACCGGGCTGGGTCTGTTTGTATATAAAGGATAAAGGATTGTGTTTCGTTACTCTCTTGTGCTGCTGTACCAAAACCAAAAGAAAATAAAACGAAATGGCTCCACCTACTGCTGTTGAAACTTCCACTTCCACTGTTGCTGAAACTACTGATGTTCTGGCAAGACTCAAACTAAGAGCTGCTGAAGCTGGCGCTATAACCTCTGGCTACTCGAACCTAGACATCCATTATCGTAAAGACCAAGACGATGTGGATGAAAACGGTGTTTTGATTGTTGGTAAGAAGGATCGTGCTGAGGCTCAGTATAAAGAGTGGCTACCTACTTGGGACCCAAACTTTAGAATCCCACCATACCCAGAAGATTTCAACAATGGTTTCAAAGATCGTGGGTTGTTTGCTGATCCAGAATTGAAAAACTTGTTCCCTCCTTCTCGCAAGAGTGAAATCAAGTTGACCAATCTAAGTCCAAGATTGGGTACTGAAGTCACAGGTGTCCAATTATCTCAATTAACTGATGCTGGTAAGGATGATTTGGCTCTATACGTTGCTCAACGTGGTGTTGTTGTCTTTAGAGATCAAGATTTGAAAGATAAAGGTTTGGAATTCAACAAAAAGTTTGGTGAATACTTTGGTCCTTTGCACATCCACCCATCTTCTGGTGCTCCAGATGGTTATCCAGAGTTCCATTTGACATACCGTCGTAAAGATCCTAACGAGTACAACACGGTCTTTAAGAACAACTTGCACCAACCAGGATGGCACTCTGATGTCACTTATATGAAGAACCCACCAGGCACTACATTTTTCACTATACTGGAGGGTCCAGAAAGTGGTGGTGATACTCTGTTTGCTGATACTGAAGAAGCCTATAACAGATTATCCCCAAAATTTAAGCAAATTATCGAAGGCTTGCAAGTTGTTCACTCTTCGGAGGAACAAGCTGCGCAGTCTAGACGTGATGGTGGTATTGAAAGACAGGCTCCTTCAACCAGTATCCATCCATTGGTTCGTATCCACCCAGTTACAAAGAGAAAGTCTCTGTATGCCTCTAGAGCATTCATCCAAAGCATCGTTGGGTTGAAAAAGGAGGAGAGTGATGCGATCTTGAACTTGCTTACTGACTTTATTACGCGTGCCAATGATTTGCAGATTAGAGCTCGTTGGGAGCCAAACACAGTTGTTGTCTGGGACAACAGAAGAGTGCTGCACTCCGCTACGTTTGACTGGAACGATGGTTCTATTCGTCACTGCTACAGAATTACTCCACAAGCTGAACGTCCTGTTGAGCACGAGCATGAGCTGGAGCATTGAAAAGAAAGAAAGTAAAAAAAAAAAGGTGAGAGCTCCATCTCTATGTATCTAATTGTTATGAATTTGAATGATTTTTATATCAAAATGTCCTATGTGTCTTATCCCTGTAACTTCTCGTTGTGTTTTTTTTTTGTCTTTGTGTCACAAGTAGAAGAGATACGTTGCGTTAATACCTGAATATAAACAACTATCAACAATTCTAGTCCCCTCACAAGTCTAATTACCAAATATGACAGAAAGTTTAACTAAAGCCAGTTTCTTGCCATTGAGTGTAAATGATAAGGTCATTCTCTTGTCCGCATGGTTGAATTCTAACTTACTTTTAGGGTATTCATTATTTTATCAAACATCCTTCATTATGGTGTTATTTCCTAGCAATCCTTATACCACAGATGGTTCTCACATCAATAGTGTTTATTATCCTTTTTATTACAGTCTACGGTTTACAATCTATGCTTGGTTTTGTCACTAATGGTCCTGTTGGTGTTTTTATGGCGGCAGCTAACTTCCTTCATCAAGTTGACTTGATATCCCAGACTATTGCAAGCTATTTGTTGTACCCGATGCCTTTACAATTCTTGTTTGATACTGTTTTGGCCAGAGAAGGATTCGATGATGTGGTTGTTAGAGGGAAATTATTCAGGGTTGTTACTGTTCCTTGGTTGACAAGCGTGAAAAGATGGCTATTTGATTTGCCAAACAACTTCATAATGTACCCATTAACAGGTATTAACTTGATGGCCACTATTATGTTGACATTCATACCCGTAATTGGTCCAATCTTGTTGATTTTTGTGAATGCTCCTTCTAGAGGTCAAGCTTACCATGGTCGGTATTATGATTTAAAAGGCATTGACACCAGACAGAAAAATGCATTTTATTCTTCAAGAAGATTCAGTTATATCATGTTTGGCATTGTGTGTGGTATTTTACAAGATATTCCATTCATTTCAACGTTCTTTGTGTTTACCAATACTACAGCAGCAGCTTTATGGGCAGCCCAGTTCGAAACGCACTTTGAAAGACAAAGAAGTGGAGAGTTCATTAAATTGACTTCTAGGCAAAGATTAGGACAGTTTGTTATGGGTCCACCATGAAGAAGCATCACTCTATCAACACAATACTGTCAACGCAACCAAACCCTGCGGCAACACCACCTTCATTTGAGGATTCGAATTTAGATCTCAATAACCAACCAGCATTCTTATTTTCAAAGATTTCACCTGTAATTTGATCGAAAACAATTGTACCGAATCTTCCTAGTTCACTAATGATTGGTTCATGGAATATCTCACCATCTCTAATGATTTTATTCAAGGATGCCGGTGGGTGGATCAACTCCATTAAAATGTAACCAGACCATTCAGATTCTGGAATTGTCTTTAAAAACTTTGGAATATCTTCTTTGTAAATGTTATTGCCACCACCTTCTCTTTGAGGCTTTAAGACAAAGTTACCAGGCTTGTTCAATGCAAGATTTTTAGCCAACACCCCTTGTTCGGTATCGTCCAATGGGTAGATTTTGACAAATGTTGTATCAATTTTTTCCAGATCTACTTTTGAGCTATTTGGTAAGAATTTCTTAATGTTTGCTTCATCAGTCAAGATCTGTTGGATCTTCTTTGCACCAGCCAATTGAGTCAATAAAGTTGGGGCTTTGATGGCTTTTGAAACCTCCAACTTCAATCTTGTGTCCCAATCTTGCTCGCTGTTGAAATCTGTTGGGGCATAGCCAGATCTGAAGTAAACAACCGAAACCTCATCATTGGTTTCCTTGACAAACAATTTACCATCGGCATCAGTAGTGGTTTTAGTGGCAATTTCAGCCAATGTTAATCTGATAGACTTGACGCCATATCTTGATAATAATGAGAATTCCAATGCTCTTTGATCGAAAACGTTTCTTTCATTTTCTTGCACAACAACCAAGATGACTGTATCTTTGTTTTGAACCTTGTTGTTGTAGTAGTAATTACCATCAGCCAACCCATCAGCCAATTTGTCGATTGATTCAGAGATTGGGAGTGATTTGTCTTGATAGAATGGTAGAGAAGTTTCGGCAGAATAATAACCAGCATCATTCAGGTATTTATGGAGGAGCCCAACTTTTGGAGACAACCCACCAAATGAGACACTAACGGTGTTGAATTCGATTTGTTTGATTTGTGGCTTGTCGCTGCCAACATTTGGCTGGTTAACCATGTAGTCTGATCTGAAAATACCCAAACTCAAAGGCTGAGTGATTCCTTGTTCCTTGGCCTTCAAGTAAGTTGACCATAGTTTCCCCGTGAAGTCCTTATCAAACTGTGCCAGGTCCTTCAAAATAGCAGATAGCCACTTTTCATCGCTCGCAACCCTTGCGTATAGCTCATTATATAGCAATTGAACAGCGTCTGCGTCTTCGAATGCGACTTTGTGGAATGGTGTTGGAAACAATGTCACTGGGGCATTGTTTGTCTGGAAGGCCTTGAAATTAGGTGGGTACATAACTAGCCCGTTGGCCAAAGACCATTGCTGTAGCGTACTAACGAGCTCCTGTGTCTTGTTTTCTGGCAATGATGGGAACGACATTGAGCCTATTGATTGATTTAAGAACTTGACTTGTATATAATTATTGTATAAAATGTTCAACTTTCATTTTCAATCTTCATTTGTTATCATAAAAAAACTGTGGATTTTTTTTTGAGTTCAAAAAAGAGAGGCATAATGAATTACAATAACTTGATGTTTATTCTTTATTTCTATTTAATTATTTCTTGTGTCTATTTTCTGGTATTCATGGTTGGAACCAGAACCAGAACCAGAACCAGAACAGCCACCAACTGGCAAACAACACATTGATAAAATAAATAATCTTGCAATATTTTTCTGGACGAGTCCGGAGTCGAACCGGAGACCTTTCGCATGCTAAGCGAACGCGCTACCAACTACGCCACACGCCCTTTCTTGTGTTTCTTTTGAGAGATAAAAATGGGTAATATGAAGTTGAAATATACTAAAAGTGCACATTTGAAATTTTCATAAATAATTAAAATATCAACTATTAATATACACCGAATTTTATACAAAAAAAATAGGTTTCGATTCCCACCCACCTTATCACCGTATGAAAAGACTACAACAATCACCAGAAAGGGGGTAACCCCTTCACCAAAGGATGCTATTGGGTATGCAGATTTATGGAGTGGCAGTTCCTGCAAGGATAAAAAGAACAATCCAAGGAGGACAGTTAGCTCATTCCTAAATATTACCTAATCAATCTTACATAATTATATAGTTAAATATAATATACACCGTATCATGAAAAAAAAAAAACAAATTGGTTTCGTGGTCTAGTTGGTTATGGCATCTGCTTAACACGCAGAACGTCCCCAGT
>JAJLVY010000120.1:0-21728 GCA_030570475.1 Liangdongia dendrica
TCATTACCTAATCAATATTACATAATTATATAGTTAAATATAATATATATCGTATCATAAAAAAAACAAAACGCAAAAGCTTCTATGGCCAAGTTGGTAAGGCGCTACACTAGTAATGTAGCGATCCTCAGTTCGAATCTGAGTGGAAGCACTTGTTTCAATTTTTTAAATTGAGTTATCGTATCAAGTCTGTTGTTCTATGGTCCAAGACATATGGTTAGCAGTGGAGCCAACGTTTATCAAGCCATCATTAAAAGATTACATTCTCCCATTACATCAATCATTGAAGAAATTACAGTAGCAAAAATAATTAGCTAGAGATTAAAAATATACATCAAGATATTGTGGAAAAAAATTCTTTCTTTAACTTCACCTTCACCATCTCCATTTCCATATCCTTTCTTGCATCAACACTTTCACACGAAGCAAAAGAGAACCCAAGAAAATCCAAGAAAACCCAAGAAAACCCAAATGTTCAGAACGGCTTTAACTACTGGAAGCAACACGCACAGCATGTCCATGGACCACCAGCCGGAAATCTCAAGCGTGGGACACGACAGAAGCTGCAATTTGCTCATTGCAGAGTGTTTCTTGAGCCTTGTGGGATAATAAGCCTCCTTAGTTGCACCTCTGCTGCTACTCCTTTTTAAGAACCAACAAGTAGCCATGTCTCCCAAAAATCACCATAGATCTCACAGATCTCACAGAACAACACATTTCCATATCCAGCAGTCGCAATGTGGGTCAATCCGATGTTTATCCTAATGGTGCTCAACTTTATCGCATCTCTAGACTGCACAATGATCTACACAACAATGACACCAATCGCTTCATTCTTCAATGAAAGCTCACAGATCACAAGAATAGTGACATACTACTTGCTAGCATCGGTTGCGTTACAGCCTATCTACGGTAAACTATCAGACATATTGGGGAGATGGCCCCTCGTGATACTATCAGAGTTTTTGTTCATTGTTGGCCTCCTCCTGTCAACAACTGCACAAAATATCGACACAATGTGCACAGGGAGAGTCATTACCGGCGCTGGTGCTGCTGGCGTGTACACAATGACCGCCATCACCATTTATGACTCGGTCCCCTTATCGGAAAGATCAATGTATCTTGGGTACCAAAATATTGTCTGCTCGGCTGGGTCCATGATCAGTGGACCATTGGGTGCATACATAGTTTTACAGTATGGCTGGAGATGGTGTTTCCTATTCATAATACCAGTGGTGTTTGCAATTTTTCTGTTGTCAGGTTGCATAACACCAAAGAAACCGGATCATGTGCCTGACGAAGTGTTTAAATGGTCAAATTTGAAGAGAATCGATATCTACGGAATCATATTTCTAAATGTGTTCATTCTAAGTGTCAACCATATGCTATCAGACTTGAAAACTACCAAAATCGACTATCAAATGCTGTCGCTCTCATGTCTTTCTGGTGGGCTCTTTTTATATGTTGAGTCTTTTGTTGCACATGAGAAACTGATTCATATTGAGATGCTAAAGAGTGAAATCGGCGTGCTTGGGTTTGTTAATGGTATCAACTCCTTGGGCATGAATTTGGTGCTCTTCATCACTCCACTATACCTACAGATTGTTCAGAATATGTCTATTAAGCTCACTGCATACTACACGAGTGTCTGCGTGATATCAATCTCAATTGGCTCAGTAACCGTTGGCGTGTTTATCAGAAAGTTTAGAAACACTGTGAAATCTGCATTGTTTTCAGCACTGCTCTCCTTTTGCATTCTGATGCTCGGTGTTGTTGGCTTGTTTACAGTCATTACATTCACACCTCCAAACTCTGACACGGAGGAATCGTGGCAGTTTTGGTTTGCAGAGAGTTTGTTGGCTGCTGGGTTTGGCGGTGGTGGATTCAACGTTGCTATCGCAGTGTACACAACAGGTAGGATCAGTGATGTTGATAATGCTAATGCCCATACAGTGTTGTCTCTCATCAAGTCGTTAGGTGGGACCTTTGGGTTATCACTATCTTGTGCATTATACAATGCAAATATAAAATCAAGGCTACAGTCAACGTTCCCTAATGATGATATTGTGGATCAACTGATTCAAGATTCCTTGTTCATTAAGAAACTACCTCTGGTTTACCTACAAAAGGTTTGCGAAATTTATAAAACTTCACAACTCGTTTCATTCCAGCCATTCATGGTATTATCACTGGTGTCTATCACTATCATTGGCATCATATTCATAAAGTTTCACAGATTAAAGCAAAGCAACTAAATTTTTTTATAAAACAAAGTCATCTCATGAGAATCGATCCGAGTTTTTTGTTTTTTGTAGATTTGGCAAATTTTTTTTTATCTGTCACCACATAATAAACTCCATCATCAATCATCAATCATCAGAGACACACAGATTCAAGACCAATTCCCTCTTTATGAAGAGATATTACTCATTATTAACTCGAGGTTCCACACGCACAATGTCCACTAATATCCCAACACACCAAAAAATTGCTACTGAAATACTCAAAGTGGATCCAAACGCCATTCATTTCTCAAAGAATAACGATGAGCTGCGAATCGATGATGAAGCAACCAGGGCGAATTTAATAAAAGCTGCAAAGATCCTCTCAGAGTCCGATGAAGTTGTTGCCTTCCCAACAGAAACAGTGTATGGACTGGGTGGTAATGCGTTCAGAGACGAATCCATCAAGAACATTTACAAGGCCAAAAACAGACCTGCTGACAATCCACTAATTATTCACATCTCATCTCCTTCACAAATCAAAAAGTTCTTTGACCTCGACATTCCACAGATATACAAACCACTACTAGAGCATTTCTGGCCAGGCCCACTAACTATCCTGCTGCCACTAGACCAGTCGAATAAATTGTCCAAATACACCACAGCTAACCAATCCACATTTGCAGTCAGATTCCCATCACACCCAATCGCTAGAGCACTAATTCACCTTGCTGATGCGCCAATTGCTGCTCCATCAGCCAACGCTTCTACACGCCCTTCGCCTACACTAGCATCTCACGTTTACCACGATTTGCAAGGGAAATTACCGTTGGTTCTAGATGGTGGATCTTGTAACGTTGGTGTCGAGTCCACCGTTGTTGATGGGTTGAGCAATCCACCAATGTTGCTGAGACCAGGTGGTGTTAGTCTAGAGCAAATCAAAAGGGTTGGCGGTGAGGCTTGGAATAATGTGGCTGTTGCTAAGAAAGTTAGTGATGATGAACCAGTCAAGACTCCAGGCATGAAGTATAAGCATTATTCCCCAACCGCTAAAGTTGTTCTAGTCGAACAAGAATCAAGCATTGCAAACTATATCAAAGAACATAATTTACAAGACAAAAACCTGACATTATTAACGGCATTACATTTCACCGGTGAAGGTTTCAATGGTATTGTCGACAAACTGGGGTCCACAAAAGATCAGGTTTCTGCAAACTTGTTTAATGCACTAAGAGTGGCTGATGAAAAGGATACAGATCTCATCTTTGTTGAAAGCATCGATGAAGCCGATGAAGGACTAGCCATCATGAACAGACTGAAAAAGGCTGCTTCGGAGACTATATAATTAATTAACTAATGAATGCCTTACAAATGATGACGAACAATAAATAATTTTTTTTTCTTTCTTGTGCTTTGTTGTTATTCTTCATTTATATTACATTCTATTTTATTTTAAAACACACACATAATTAATTTCACACGCGTAAACAATAATTAATACCTGGTCCCTTATTTCTTTGTATATATGATTCCTCCCCTTTTTAAACTTTCAAACAATGGAGTAATATTCACGACGAGATTGTCTAGCAAAGTACTTCTTGACTTCATCAAAGATAAACACTGTGCTAGAAATGCAAACTAAAAACACCAAATCACTAAAGTACAAAGCTTCAGTTTGGAAGATAGACTGGAAGAATGGAATGTAAATAGCACACAATTGACCAAGTAATGAACCAGCAACTGCGAAATTGAACATTTGATTGCTGAAACCCAATTCAAAGATGGATTTTGTAGCATGACGGCAACTCAATGCATTAAACATGTCAAACAAAACAAAACATGTAAAGGTCATAGTGGTGTCTCTAGCTGTTACTTGGTTATCTTGCATCTCTCTAATGTAAACGTACAAAGTACCGACAATCACAATAATAGCGTTAAATAGTAATCTCTTCAACACGTTTCCTGTCAAGATTGGTGCATTTCTTTGTCTTGGTGGAGCCTTCATCACTTCATGATCAACAGGTTCAACACCCAACGATTGGGCTGGAGGACCATCCATCAAGATATTAATCCACAAAATTTGCATAGCATTCAATGGGTTTGGCAATTTGAAGAAAGTTGAAAATGCAATCAATGCCAAAGCTGCAACAGATGTGGACAATTGGAAAGTTAAAAAGTTTTGAATATTGTTAAAGATACCTTTACCTTCTTCAATGGCATTCAAAATAGTGGAGAAATCGTCATCAGTCAAAACCATGTCAGAAGCCTCCTTAGCCACATCAGTACCCATCTTACCCATACTGATACCAATATCAGCCAACTTCAAAGCTGGTGCATCGTTGACACCATCACCAGTCATGGCCACAACATCACCACGTCTTTGTAAGGCACGGACGATTTGAACCTTGTGTTTTGGAGTGGTTCTAGCGAAAACAGAAACAGAAGAGATGCATTGGGACAAGGTTTCTTCATCCATTTCATCCAATTGAGGGCCAGTAATAACATTCTTTTCAATATCAGTGACATTCATACCAATTTCTCTAGCAATTTGAGCTGCAGTCATCTGAGAGTCACCAGTAATCATGATAATTTGGACACCACCTTGAACCAACTGTTCAATAGCTGGCTTGACGCTTGCTCTTGGAGGATCCTTCATACCAATTAACCCATCAAAGATCAAAGCTTCTGGTTCTTTTTCAAACTCTTTAGAGTTATGGGCAAAGGCCAAGACTCTTAAACCCCTAGAAGCCAATTTCTTTGCAGCATCATGGATCTTTGTTTCAATTTCGTCAGTCAATTTCTCAATCTTGTTATCCTTGTTCAAATAGTGTGTAGCTCTATCCAAGACTCTTTCAGCAGCACCCTTGACAAATGTTTGATGTTTTGTATTTTCTTGATTTGAGATTGTAATAGCCATGTATTTTCTTGCAGAGGAAAACGGTAGTTCATGAGATCTCTTTTGTGTGTTTCTGTTATCTTCCAAGCCAAAAGTGCTCAAAACTTCCAACAGAGCGATATCAGTTGGGTTACCAACATATTTGGCACATTCTTGAGAGTATTTTGCATTGTTACATAGTGATGCAGTTTCCAAAGTTTGCTTAACATCTGGTGTTAGGTATTGTTTCATTGAGGAGGAAGCTTTATCTTCGACACTTAGTGATTCAGAGTTCATATCAAACGTCCATATTTTGGTAACAGTCATGTGGTTTTGAGTCAAAGTACCAGTCTTGTCTGAGCAGATAACGTTCACTGAGCCTAATGTCTCAACACTTGGTAATCTTCTAACGATGGCTTTGTGTCTAGCCATTCTCAAAACACCTAGGGCCAAAGTAACAGTGACAATGATTGGCAAACCTTCTGGAATAGCGGCAACAGCCAAGGAGACACCAACTTGGAACATCTCCAACCATGAGCGGCCTTGGAATATACCAACCAAACTGATCAAACCAATAACAATAAAACTGGCAATTGATAGATGCTTACCTAATGCATCCATAGAGTTTTGTAAAGGAGTTTTCGGTTTTTCGATGTTGCTCATCATTTCAAAGACAGACCCAAAAGCGGTGGAGTGACCAATACCAACAACGATACCGGCACCATGACCATCTCTAACTAGAGTACCCATATATGCAATAGTGTCACGTTCAGTAATTGGAATACCAGACCTTCTAGTAGGAATAGCCTCAGTCTTTTTATGGACAGGTTCAGGTTCACCAGTCAAGTTACTTTCATCAATTGTCAAATGAACAGCCTCAGTCAATCTGATATCAGCAGGGATTCTGTCACCCACATCGAAGTGGACCAAGTCACCAGGGACTAGTTGTGCAGCCAACACATCTTGTGTTGAGCCGTTTCTGATCAAGTGGGCTTCTGCAGGCACCAACTTATTTAGAGCTTGTATGGATTGTTCTGATCTATACTCTTGAACAAAGCCCACTGTGACGACGATGAAGATGGCTAGTGTGATAGAAACCGAGTCATCGATGTTACCCATCAAGAAACTGACCACGGCTGAACCAATCAACAGCAGAATCAAAGGGTCCTGGTAAAAAGTTTGGAAAAATTTCACAATAAGAGATTCTTCCTCATCAGAAGATAGTTCGTTAAAACCATATGTGCCTCTTCTTTGTGTGACGTCGTTTGTAGAGGTTAAACCAATTGTAGGATCTGTTTCCAACTGTGCGGCGGTTTCTTGAACGGAGAGCGTACAAAACTTTAGGGATGGCGAGTTGTCTTGTGAAGGGGATGAGGATGTGGGATACGGTTGTTGGGATGTATTTGGACCTATAGGCGTCAGTTCAATGGCAAACGGGTTATCAGCAGCCTTTTGGATGGATGCCATATTTTGTATAATAGATTATGACGATGGAATATGCAATGCAATGAACAAGGAGGACAAAAGACCAACGATGATTTTCTAGTGGATAATAAACCAATCAATAAGTAACACTGGTCATACACACACGATGATACAAGAACCTCTGCTTTTCAATTTCAACAATCACCAAATAGTTAAAGATGTAAACAGGGTATTTATTAACTTTAGTTATCCAGCAGCAACAACTGTAGGATCAGCAAACACGCGGAAATCGAAAACACAGAGTGTGGAGAACAGGAGGGAAAAACAGGCACTAAAACACAGGATTCAACCACAGCAAACCGAAAACAGCAGGCAGAAGACGCGTTTTGATTCCAGTTTTGAATTTTGGGATTTGCCGATTTTTTTTCTCTTCACCAAAAAATATCGGTACGGGACGCATTTGATATCGCCAGTATCAAAACTTATATAATATATACAATAACTAGAACTATAACTACCACTGATGAGGACTAGTAGATGATATATCAGTGTCCAGTACAAATATAATATGAATTCTATATTATATCAACTACGGTTATATAGTTTTATAGACATATTGGTTTGTTAAAGGTCTTTCTCTAGTGTTATGCAATAACCAAGTAGTAGATTCACAATGAAAATAGGTGGTAATATTAGGCGAATAATAAGAGTTGGAGTTTCTAGTATTGGGTTTGGGTTATACTTAGTGCAACAGTTGTTCAGATATATCTACAGCTCATGTGATCTAAAATGTTGTATATAAAATGCTTTTTTAGTGTAAAAACTATTAAAAACTGCTGGGAAAATACACTCTCCAGCAGTCAGTGGGGGCCTAATGTACAGTGTTTCTCACCTTCACCTTCTTCTATGTAATTCTCTCTCTTCATCTCTCTCTCTCTCTCTCTCTGTCTCTCTCTCTCTCTCGTTTGTCGTTCATATATGTCTAATGATTTATCTATTTTGGCTCAACATTGTAACGTAGACGGATACCCATGGCTGCCAGTTCAGAGTCCAAGTACTTCAAAACAAATGGAATGGCAACAGTAGTAGTATCATTACCACCAGTGAACTTGTTACCTTGGCCATCTTCCCAGATCTCACTCTCAGCAACATATGTGGTGGACAATTCCAGCTTGGTGGAACAGTTACGACAACGCACTGTAGCCTTTGAGCCAATTCTTGGAACAGACAATTGTGTAGATAATAGAGAACCACAGTGACGACAGATAGCTGTTTGTGTGTAATCAGAACAGTTTAGCAAACGATCCTGTAGCAAGAAGGCAGAACCGTGACCAATCATGGCATCACGTTCCATTTCACCAATACGAATACCACCAGCTCTCTTTCTACCCTTCACAGGTTGCATGGTCAAGGAGTTGACTGGACCAGTAGTACGCACTTGGAACTTATCGTTAACCATGTGACGCAATCTTTGATAGTAGACAACACCAATGTAGATATCACATCTCAATTCTTCACCAGAAGCACCAGAGTACATAGGTTCGTTACCGTGATAGTTGTAACCAGCCTTTCTCAGTTGTTCACCGAAATAGTCAGCTGGGGTATCACTTTCGTTAAACTTCCATGGGGTCGCATCATGGGCAATACCGTGCAAAGCACCAGCCTTACCTGCAAGAGACTCAACAAACATACCAATGGTCATACGAGATGGGAAAGCGTGAGGGTTAATGATAATATCTGGTTGGATACCAGATTCACTGAATGGCATGTCAATTTGTGGCCACTTTCTAGAACACACACCCTTTTGACCGTGTCTAGATGAAAACTTATCACCAATCAATGGTTGACGAGTCAATCTGTATTTGATGGTCATGTTTTGGAATTCAGAGTTACCTCTTTCGTCACCCAACAACTTGACTTCTTCAATGTAGGCACCTTCAGAAGAGTGGTAGGTCTTAACTCTAGTTTTACCAGTGGTTTCATCATAGTAAGCAGCAATTGGATCACCTTGCTCAACTCTAGTACCAAGCAATGGCAAACCATCAGTATCCAAAAAGTTCTTCCAACTTTCTGGCCACTCATCTGGGCCAAACCCGAAATGATGTGTGATTGGATCACCACGACGTCTATATTCACCCAAATCAACCTTCTCAACCTTGTACACTGTACCATAACCAAACCCACGCTCATCAGCAGACTTGTTAATAATCATCGCATCATCCATATCGTAACCAGTGTAAGAAATAACAGCAACAACGGCATTTGTACCGTTAGGGAAGTTATCCATACCGTAATCATCGTATAGATTAGCCTTGACAATTGGGGTTTGACCACTTTGTAGTCTATACAACTTGTTATCTGATCTGTGAACCAAACCAACACCAGGGGTACCCATGGTTTGCTTACCCATTTGACATTGGTACATATTTCTTGGAGATTGGTTGAAATCAGAGAATGGAGTCAAGTTAGCCAAGATGGACAAGATGTTGGTTGGTGTGAATTCAACATGACTGTGAATGTTGTTTTTAATTTCATCTGGAACAACAGCAATATCCATGTAAACTTGTTCGAATGGACCAACAATATCTTGTTTGTCCAATGGTAGGTAGCGAACTGGACGCATCATTCTAGCAGCACCACCAAACAAGAACAAACCTGGGTATTGACCCTTTGCAGATGGTGGGACGTAACCAATTTCCAAATCCAATGGCAAGCCATGGCCACCTTCAACCTTCCAGTATCTTAGAGTGTCAGCGACAATCTTGGCTTGTTGGTGAGTGGTCCAACCGACAATTCTACCATCCAATTGAACACAACAAACGTTTGGACCAGCAGCGAAAACATGGGCTGGGGAGATACCAAGCTTGGTTAGTGCATCTGGAACCTTGGAGACATCGGATTCAGCAGTGGAGATTTGACACTTGTGAGCAAAATGGTTTAGCAAACCACATGGAGAACCATCAGGAGTGTGGACAGGACACAAGAAACCCCACGATTCAGGCAACAATTTTCTGACGGTAGTAGTTTTCAATTCAGCAAAGAAAGAACCTCTATGCACCATTCTGAAATGGGAGATAAATCTGTAAAAGTTAATCTTTTCAGCAACAACAGTGAAACCAGAAACTTGTTGCAAATCCAAACCAGATTGAGACACCAAGTTACCGGTGGATAAGAAATATTGCAACTTTTGACCAATGTTTTCATTGATTCTAGTAAACACTCTGGACATGTACTTTCTGTCATTGAAGTTAACGGCAATACCACGGTTCAAATCAGAAGACACTTGCAGTCTAATGTTGCTCAAATATTCTTCAATCTTTTCCTTAATAATCATACCATACAAGAACCCACCCAACAAGATTTCTTGATGTTGAGTAGCATCTGGATTATCTGGGGCACAGTCACCAGCAACCAAAGTGTATAGTTTTCTAATCATAAAAGTCAACATTCTAAACTTGTCCTTGTTGTCCTTCAAATGCACCAGAACGATACGACGTAATAGTTCTTCACCAACCTCGACATCAGAGACATCTGGAGTAGCATTGAAAACGACTCTAAACTTGTCACCCAAGTAAGCCAAAGTTTCCTTTTTAGAGTTGATTTGGTATTGTTTGAAAGTACGTAGCAACAGTTCCAAACGATCAGTCAAGAAGGAGTTTTCAACATCTGAACCAACAATACTGTCAAAGATTTCACGATCGTTTGTTTCAATCAAGGCCTTCAAGATCATAATGACAGGCACCAAATATTCATTCTTTCTCCAGGAGAATCTAAAAGTGACGGTACCGTCATTTAGATAATGCAAAACGTTAGTCTGTGATGATTGATCAGGTCTGACTGATCTTATTTGGATACCAAAGGCAGTGTATGATGCACCTCTGTTGGCAAAGGATGGACGGATAATAGCCATTGGATGGTTACGACGCTGGACAATCAACATACGGATCAACTTTTCGATACCGTTGACGATGAAGTACCCACCCAGCTCGTCACTTTCTTCCTTGTGTTGAACCAATTCGCGTGGTGTTAGGCCTTCCAAATGACATCTGTTTGATTGAACCATGATTGGCACTTGGCCAGCCTCACGCACTTCAGAGATTTCAGGGCCACCATTGATAGACCAGCATAGTTTTAGCAATAGTCTACCTCTGTATGTGACCAGTCTTTCTCTAGTTTCTGAAGGCCATGTTTTTTTATCAAGAGACAGTTTATCAGAAGAAGGGACTTGAGGTCTTGCAATCTGGACGGAATCGACTCTGATTTGCAGCTTGTTACCCAATCTGTCTGGATCATTGGAGTCGAAGATGGTCTTTGTACCGATATCCTTAACACCCAAGTTCAGCAAACCACAATCAGGGCCATCAGTCAATGCATTAAAAGAACCAATGTGAGGTTTGACAGCCTCCACTAGCAATGGGAATGCGGTTTGATCCTTTGGAGGATTCTGGAAACGGGCTTCACGTTCTAGAGTCTTGAACTGTGCAGTGCTATGTGTCATAATTCTCTCTAGCTCCCTTTCACGCCTTGAGTTGTTTGTTTTGACAAAGGAAGTTTTTTGATTGCCTATTAGAAAGTTTTGATATTAGAAAATTTTTACTAACAAAAAAAAAAAAAAAAAAGAAAAAAAAATTTAAAAACGTCACCCGGCGAAAGATTTGGAACACCAATTCTGGGAATACCTGAAGAGGGAGTTGAATAATGGAGGAATTGACTTAATATTTGTTAGTATGGAGTGTATATGGACGTATAAACCATTTTCAATCGTGGAAAACTGGCCCGGATTGACCACTTTTCCGGCTTTATCTGAATATTTTGTACCTCATCGCACGGTTCGGCCACTCCATCATCACTTTTCTGGACCAAAATACTATATACAATACTATATTATTATATATTATATATTATAAATAGGCATTATAGTACATTCTATACGGCATGGCCAAGTCGAGATTTGAATACGTGAAGCAGTTTGAGAGAGACAATGTACTTTTGCCAGATACGTACATTGTCATAAGGATAGATGGGAGAGGCTTCCACAAGTTCACTGCACACTACAACTTTGTCAAGCCAAACGACATTAGAGCACTGAAGCTGAGCAATGCTGCTGCTCTGAATGTGTGTCGTGAGCTGAAGGATGTGTACATGGCGTTTGGCGAGAGTGATGAGTACTCGTTTGTGCTAAAGAAGGGGTGCGATTTGTTTAACAGAAGAGAAGCCAAGCTTGTTTCCACGTTTGTTAGCACATTCACTGCAAACTATGTGTTCCTATGGGACAAGTTCTTCCCAGATATGAAGCTAGAATTGAAGCATTTGCCCACGTTTGACGGTCGAGCAGTGGTGTACCCCAATCTGCAAGTGTTGAAAGATTACGTTTCTTGGAGATTTGTCGATACACACATTAACAATTTATACAACACCTCGTTCTGGACACTAGTTGAGAAGGGTGGGTTGAGCACTAGGGATGCGGAACAGAGGTTGATGGGGACTTCGTCTGCAGATAAGAATGAGATTTTATTTAAAGAGTTTGGCATTAACTACAACAACGAACCAGAAATATTCAAAAAGGGAAGTTTGATTTACAAGAAAGAGATTCTTCATGTTGACGTCTACAAACAGATAGATGAGCTGTTCAAAGATATATGAAGAATTAATGCATTTATCTATTTATCTACCTCTTCTTTTTCAACTCTTCAAAAAACTTTTGTATGTCTTCTTTATTCACCACTTTTTGGTTCTGTGCAAATGGTTGTAAAAATGTCTTTAGTTTATCCTTAATCTCTTGATATGCTTCAACACCTTGAACAGCTTGTTCTCTTGGAAGCTTATTTATAGCTTTTGCACCAAGGTCATATATAGAAGAATTATCATCGTCATCACCATCCTGGTCATCCTCTGGTGGTTCGTAAACTGGAGAATCTTCCAACAGGAATGGGTAGTTTTTGATGAATGTTGATATGGTGGTGGAGTCTGTTGAAGATTTCAGTGTTGAGAAATTGGTTTCATAGTCTGGCTGGAGGAACAGTGAGTATTCTCTACCAACTTTACGTCTCTTCAAGACGTTTAGAAACGCAGAGTCGTTGGAAATGATTTCCATTCTCTCATGTGCTGTTTTGGCATCAACTCTTGGAGCGATGTAAGCAACAATGTCTTTATTGTCTTTAATCAAATCAAAGAATTGCTTGTGTTTTGTAGTACACTTCCAACATATGAAACAATCAAACGAGTCCAATGTTGGGAACCCTTCTAATGCTGGGGCCTCGGAATCAGCCTCAGAATCAGCATCAGCATCAGCGTCAGCATCAGCATCAGCGTCAGCATCCAAGTTTTCTGTGGAAGCATCTCCTTTTTGCTGTTCCCTTTTCACCTGTTCATTTTCCGCCGCATCAGCACCAGGCTCACCTAGTGTATCCAGTATATTCACACCATCAAGCTCATTATTAGGACACCTCTTTTCAGGCTTCTGCACGCCCAGAATACAGTAATCGTGAAACCAGTCCTCGCCACACGCCTCGCCAAAGACACATTGGATCATGTTCCCAGTCTCCTCTGTAGGATTGTAAGGCTGTTCGCAGGAGCAGAACACACCGTTGTAATTGTGGTTGTACTCGTTATCCGATGCTGGGATGTCACTGCTCACGCCGTCGCGCAGCGCACAGCAGTGGTTTGTTCTTGTTGTGCCGCAGTCGCAGGTGAAGGCTCTCTTTGTGAAGAGCTCCACGAGGTTGTGTGTGGAGTGGCACTGTATGGAGCAGGAGTAGCAGACACCGCACTGCTGGCCGGTGTGCTGCTGGCACGTGAGACACGCGTAGAGCACCTGCCGCGTAGCGCCCATGGAGTATGTGCACTTGTCTGGTTCGTAGGGCATGAGCTCCTTGGCTTCTTGTTCCTGTTGGAGCTGGTTGTGGATGTAGTCCACGGCGGTTAGCGACATGTTGGAGAAACTCTGTAGTTGATTGTTATCTTCTTATCTTGTTGCTGGCTGTTGGCTGTTGGCTGTTGTTTTGCTAAAGTTTTCGTGTCTTGCATCACCATTTCCGGTTTAGGAAGGCAGCCTGGGGCCCTTCCCAGCGTCTGCCCAGCATCCAGGCAGGAGTCAGCCCAGAGTCCAGGCAGGAGTCCAGGCAGGACAGCCGGCGGAGTACGGAGTCTTTTTAGCCGAGCGGCAGGATTTCTGACTCAGTTTTTTTTCCGGTTGATTTGTCAACAAAAAAGCTTTTCAGGAGTTTTACAGAGCAAACTAGAGCAGACTAGAGAACTAGAGAACTAGAGAACTAGACAATTAGACAGCTAGAAGACATGGCTTTGAACCTGACAGACTTCACATTCAACGAGGACCTGGACATGGACCTGGCGTCCTTCTCCAACGACAACTTTTTGGATTTCGACGAGTTTAAACACTTCAACGTGGACAACATTGGCATCATGAACGATGTGAGTAATAATGGCCACCCAGCCCAACAGACGGCACAACAACAGACACTACAAGAGAAACAAGAGCAACAAGAGCAACAACAGGAGCAGACACAAATATCACCACAGCATGACTCTGAAAAGAAAAAGAGAAACACCGCAGCATCCGCCAGATTCAGAATCAAAAAGAAGCTAAAGGAGCAGGAGATGGAGAGAAGACTGAAAGAGCTACGGGACAAGGTGCAGCAATACAACAATAGAATCAAGACTCTGGAGATTGAGAATGGCATGCTGAAGAATCTCATTATCGAGAAAAACGAGAGAAAGTCTAATGATTTGTTAAAGAGCATAAGAGACAAGTCTAGAGTATGAATGAATCAATGACTTGCTTACTTACTTACTTACTTACTTACTTAGTGTGTATATTAAATGACTGTGTATGAGATTTTATATTATTCATTGTAGACTCTAGAGATCAATTCAGCCTTTTCTGGATCGCTAACCATCAAGTTCATGGATGTTGGACTGATCCAAATTGAGTAAAACAAATCGCTATTGTCATCAACAGTAATAAATGCACATCCTTCTTCCAATGTCTTAACCTTGGCAACAAACTCTGCAGGGAATCTCTCATACTTTGGATATTTCTCAGTCAAAAGAACCTTAAATGAAACCAAATCACACCCAATAGTCAACTTTGGATCAATCTTGTGTCTCAATAGCCCCAATGATTCGTTCTGAATTCTCCATTTACACTTCATCACTCTTCTTTGCGAAACAAAAATCTTTAACCCAGTATTCACAACCTTTAATTTATCCTTGTTCTGCAACATGTACTCTTTCATAGCAGATGTGGTGGAGTAGATAATCTTCCCACTCTCTAGTTCATTACGAATAAAACAATTGTCAGTGGTTTCTGAATCATTCAATCCATAGAAATCCCAGCACGTTTGCAAATCTTCACAACTTGGATCCAGAAATTGGAATGGCTCAGCACCATCTGGGTATTCTGTTGGATACGTAATTTCTAGTTTCTCACCATCCTGATTATCTGGTTCCAACTGTTTTTCAAAGACTGTTATAAAGAACCCACCAGTGTTTTGATGATGTGGATAAACACGAATGCACGAACTCAAGTCAAACCCCTTTGGAAACAAGTATGCATTCTTTTCATCCTGTGACAACTCATTACCTTCTTTATCATGAACTTCCCAAGTGTTTAAACCTGGTGCACTAACTAGACCTGGTAGTAAATGCTTATTATCAATAATCTTGATGGCATCTCCATACTCGCTCAATGCTCTAGACACAACAGCCTCATTCTCAATCGGGTTCAGCGAGCAAGTGGAGTACACTAGACGACCACCAGGCTTCAATAATTCCAACCCTCTCTGTAAAATACGATGTTGGATATGATGTAGAGCCAATGCATTTTGTAAACTCCAGGAATTCCAAATCTGTTTGTTCTTTCTAAGTGTACCATCACCACTGCACGGCACATCGCACAGCACTCTATCAAACTTGACAAACTCACCATTCAACCTCGTTCTTGGGAAAATCTGTGCGTCATGGTTGACAATGATGACATTCTTCGATTGCAGCCTGTTCAGCTGATGGGACAGCATGTGCGATCTCTTGTAATCCTTATCATTGGCAACAACAAACCCGCCAGAACTAACCAGCTGCGCAGTCTTGGACCCAGGAGCAGCACACATGTCCAAGATCTTGTGTGTCTTGTCACACTCCAGCAGAATTGGTGGAATCATCGAAACAGCCTCTTGACGATGGATGTTACCAACCTCAGTCTCCTGCACCAGAAACTTCTGGAACGAGGCATAGTGTGGGTTGCGCTTCACTTCTTGTTTAGGAGTGTTGAGCTGCCACGCATGGATGTATCCGAGCTTGGCCAGCTTGAGGTCAGAATAACGCTTGTTGAACAGTGTCAAGATTTTGTCATTTGAGAATCTGATGGTTAGTGGCAGTGGTTGTTGGAAGGAGTGTTTGAATCGTGCAAACTCCTCTGAAGAAAGCCCCAGTTGTGATCTGTAGTACCGTTCCCAGCTTTGATTCTCAAATACCACAGCCATTCTAGCTCTTTTCATGCTATTTATGGGCTTCAATATCGATTTTAATGTTGATATTGCAAGTTTTTCACAGGTCCAAAAAAATATCATAGTTGAGTTTGAATTGAATTGAATTGAATTGAATTGCTGTGCTGTATCACAATTGCCTGAGGCTTCAACAGACTTTGCATGCTGATGCTTTTGGTCCAATCAGTATTAGTTAGCGTTAACAAAAGCTGTGAATTTTGGGAGTAAATAGTGTGAGACACAATTGATAGGTCGTTACACATAATGTTTTGCAATATATACATATATATATATATAGCGTTTATTAATTTAATTATTAAGTAAACCAGCAAGAAGGGTTCTAAATAAAATTTGTAGTTTTGGTTAACACTAGCAGCGAAGTTTGAGATTGTCTTGAGGTACTCCCACAAATCAGCATTTACTGCAATGATCAGTGAACCCAACAACAACCAGAAACTCAGACAACAGTAAATACTTCCTACTTATAACATCACAGAAAATACTATTGAAAAACACAAGAACTTAACAAAAGCTATATATATATATATATATACATATATATATATATTTAGTAAAGGTGTGTAATACCATCCCTATATACAAATTGGAGTTATCAGCACCCCACAAGCAAGTAAAAACACACAAATACCATAATATATTATATCATAAGAGTCATCATTCGCTAGACTTTGTGGTGACTTTCCAAGGATCCCCATTGTTTCTTCTTTGTCTTAACCATTCCTTTTTACACTCTCTGTATGCCTTGAAATACTCCAAGCAACTATCCCTGTCATAGTTGTTCAACTCCAGACATTTGAAACTCATTTTGGAACTTTCTTGACATGGATCGTAATATTTGGAAGGGCCTTTAGCAGCAAAATTAGCCTGGTGGTATGCTGATGTTGGATTATCAGGATAAAACTTGTACTCGTTAACAGCACCTTTTGTGAAGTCAACAGTTTCTTTTTGTTTCAAAACATTTGGATCTTCAGTTTTGTGGAAATCAACCTTCTTTGGATCAGACTCGCTCATTGCTTCTATTATATCTGTATATATATTAATATATATTTATATATATCTGTAGATACTAGTAGCAATTCTATCCGAAATTTAAACCAAAGAAATGTGGTTCCAACCATTTATTTTCAAATGTGTCTCCAACCGATAAATTTTTCTGATTTCTTTTATTAAGCGATGAGATGAGCTGAGATGAGATGAAATCAAATAATAATAATAATAATAATAATAATAATAATAATAATGGCTTTGAAAGTTAGCCAGATGGACAATAGCATCTGTTCAAGATGTAAAGTTGAAAAAACAGATTTGGTTTCGAGAAAAGAGGCTTTCTGCAGGTAGGGTTTTAGTATCATCATGTATAATATTTTTTTTTTGGCAATTTGAACTAATACTTTAAACTTATATAGATCCTGCTTTATCAGATTTATCAATGGTAAACAAAGAAAGCATATGAATAATGACAAGTTCAAAGTCAAGTTTGGCGATAATGTTACTCCAATTAAGGTGTTGCTTCCACTATCTTTTGGTTCTTCTTCACTGACATTGCTTGATATCATCATTTCACTATTTAAAGAACAACTATCAAATCCAAGGGCCAAACTGGGGTTTGAACTAATAGTTTGCAATGTGGATGAATCTGGGATAAATAAGTTTGAAAATACAACGAAGGACTTGATTGCATTATTGAAGGAAAACTATGACATTAAAGACTACCCAATCTCATTCAAAACTATCGACATCAACTCCTTCTTATCAAATAAAAAATCACTACACAAACTAAAGCTACTGCAAGATTACCATGCATTCAAGATTGATTTAAATAACAACAACTCAACTAAAGATGAAGATACCCAGTTCACTATACCACAAATACTAAGCACATGTCCAAACAGGGCCTCAAAGCATGACTTGTTTCAAATTATTTTGAATGAGTTGGTAAAGAACTATGCAGTCAGTATAGGCTGCTCCACAATTCTATGGGGCCATAACATGACAACATTAGCGGAAGAAGTTATTTCATTAACAGTTAAAGGTCGTGGTGGTGAAGTTTTCAAGAACTTGACTGATGGCATTGAGACATTATCGAATGGGTTTGCAATTGAGAACATCCATCCATTGCGTGATGTGTCATTAGGTGAACTACTAAACTTTGTTAAGTTTAGAAATTTACAACAGTACGAGTTGAAAAGTTCATTACAGATTGACAAGTTGATGAATAAACAAAAGACAATCAATGAGGTTGTTGGGAATTATTACAAGACTGTGGATCAGGATAATGATAACATTGTTTCCACCGTTGTGAAAACAGGTGCCAAACTAGTGGAACCAAAGAATTATGATGAAGCGAGATGTGTTGTGTGCCAGAACAAGATTTTTAACAAACCAATGAACTGGTTACGTGACATCACATACAACGGTAATGTGGCGCCACAAAATGAAGTTGAAGAAGAGTCACTAAGGCAATGGAAAGAGATTCATCAAGATGAGTTGGATGAATTGGCTAGTGCCAATAAAGTTGCAATCAACATTTGTTATGGTTGTTCAGTGACAATGGGGAGTATTAAAGATTCTTCGCTACTAGCCTGGCCAGTTTCCGATGATGCGAGAACCAAACAAGAGATCTTGGACGAGTTTATAATAGCATCAGATGATGAGGAATAGGAGAACTTCTGGCATAGATAAATATAAATAGATACGAACATAGTTTTATATATATTTCATATACTAGTGTAGAGATTGAAGCGATGTGCCCTTACTAAAAAAAAAGAAGAGAGTTTAGTCACAACTTGTTCATAGTTCATAGTTCATAGCTATAGTTCACTTTTACGATATACATAATGTCTAGATTTGTTCCAGAGGGTGGTAGTGATTTGAGGGCCTTGAAAGCCCAAGAAAGTGTTGATTCTGACAAGTTTCAGCAAGAGAAAGAAGATGAAGAAACATTGACATTATATCAACAGATGAAGAAGAATTATATCAAGAAAGAACAGGAGTATCAAGAGAAGCTACGGGAGAAGAACCAGTCCCATAAGATTGATGAGAGAGAACTGGGGTTTTATCAACAATTGAAGCAGAAGCAACAGGAACATGAAGATGCAGAAAAATTGAAGATGAAACAGAGCTTATTAGAATTCGAAGAGTAATTATTGTTTTACATGTATCTTTTCAAAGCTTGTGATTTTTGATTTATTAACAGAACTTTTAGACTTCAATACTCCAAGAAGTTAATCGATGAGACAAAAGAGAAGACACCAAAGATTGCAGTTGATATCGGTGTTTCAGTACCATTGAAGAAGAAAAAGACGTTGAAAGGTATCGTAAAGAAGAAGAAGAAGACTAATGCATTGAAGATTAAAAGTAATGATTCATGATTGATTATTCTAAAATACTGATTATGATTATATGGTGATATGATGAACAATATTTAGGTATAAACAACAACTACAGTAATAATAATAACTACAGATCTAAGATCTAAGAATCAACATACAGAGACAGAGGCATACACCCACAAACACACACACACATACACAGTAGCTGTTTGAGACTTGGTTTCCCATTGTTTTGCTTTTGCTTTTGCTTTTGGCTGGTTGACGCAGTGATTCAAATGTTGACACAAAAATTTGGGCCACCACAAAAACACAAACCAAAAAACACAAAACAAAAAAGCGATGCTGGAAACCCACCAACTTTGACTTGCAAACCTGTTTCCTGAAGGCCACAAAAGCTGGGAGTTGAGACACAGCGATCCTGTTTACGCCTGGCGGTACTGTCTCCAGTGGTTGGCTATTGGTGTAAGCCTGCAAGAAGGTAAGCATTCGTCTGGGATACTACAGTTGGATAAGGACTTGCCAAATCAAATCAAGCGGAAGCTAAAGGATTTAGATTAAACTTGTGGGGGTTTCTGAATAAGATCCACAATGGTATTATTAACACAAATTATTCTTAGTGATTCAGTGAGAAACAGACAGGTTTGTGTTCTGAGACAGACACTAATAACAAAAACAGCGGAAAGAAAACAGGTGAATACAATTTGGTCAAGTGTTTGTGGTTCTGAGTCAACATGGAAACACCTGATACCGATTACCTGAAAAGAAGCAGGACATACCCACTGTCTTGTGCATCTACTGCTACACCATCCACAGCTAAAAGCAAACTAGCACCCAGATCTAGTTTACAGTTCAAGATTGGTCCACAGTTTATACCATCAGTATCAGTCCAGTCCATTGTGAACTCCCAAGGTGAAGTTGTAAAACCAGTGTTGTGCCCAAGAATTGACAGAGGTTTTGCAAAAATTGAAGGTGAATGGGTTGGTTACAAGAGAAACTATTTCACATTGGTTAGCACATTCTATTTTCAAGACGTCCCTTTTCAATCATTTGCCGGTAACCATTATTATATCTTTGATCAGTCTGTTAATTCCAAAATTAGAATTAAATATTTCGGTATACGATTGGTCTCAAGGTGCACCGAAGACAAAGCGGCAGTAACACTTATACAACACACAGCAAAACGTGATAGAGGCCCACAATTTACACCGCCAGTACATCCAGCCGTTCCCAGTGAGTTACCAGATCATAATATCATTAGAGAGGCTGCAAATGTTCGAAACACTTCTAAAATCGCCAGGCTAAACACAATATTCTTTTTTGATAGAGATTTACACGATGTTGCAGATTTCGATATATCTGGTTTACAAGAGTATCCATCTGACAAAATCATCAAAGTTGCGCGTTATGAAAGAATCCAGTTTTCATCATCAATCAATCATAAAAAACCGTTACTCAACAATAAGCATTTCAAACTATATGTGGAATTAGTTGGGTTTTTGGAAAATGATGAAATCAAGTGTTTGGCATATACAGAAACCCCACCTTTGATTGTGAGAGGCAGATCACCTTCAAACTACCAACGCAGAGGAAGTATATTAACATCAACACCAAATACGGAAACTCCAACTTTTGAAAGTATCATTGAACCTCTTGAGCTTTCCAGTCTGAAGTCCATGAGTACAACTAATATTGTTAGCAATACAAATAATAGTACATTTCAAGATTTTGATGATGTTGATACCTATGAAATTTTGAGAAACGCAACAGCTGAACTTGATTTCCAACTGTGTGATAGTCAACAAGAGAACACCCCAGTTCATGCACCAAAAAAGAAGAGAGGAAGAAAACCAAAGCTCAAAAACTTGTTGGTTTCTGATGAAGAGGGATTGTCACAATCACATTTATCCACACCAATTATCACTCCAAACAGCTATATCAAGAAATCTAAAAAGATGACACCAAGTGACAGTAATAAGAGGCCTTATAAACGGAAGAATAATAGAGTTTTTGCACAAGTGTTATCGAGAAATATAGATCTAAAAGACGTCATTGATGATGCTTTGTTGAAACAAGATTCAAAAGAAATCCATACACTTAATATCAACAGTAATGAATTTGAAAGCAATAATGAGTTTTTCAACTTTGATGCTATTGGTAATGATTATAAGTTTGATAATAGTTCAGCCTTTGATTTTGACCATGCTCTTCAGTTTTCACCACTAGAAAAACAAGTTCCAAAACCAAACCCAGAGAAAGAGCAAAAAGAAGCGAATTCAAACAAACCACCAGATCTCAAGACAAAGACAAAGACAAAGACAAAGAAATCTTCAGATCATTGTTCTCTGAAGGAAAT